>JAIPRK010000403.1:0-216597 GCA_025469195.1 Chaitophorus viminalis
AATATAAAGATTTGGTGAAAATTTCAAGTTGTTACGGTTTTTCGTTTTTGAGTTAGAGCATTTTAAAAAAATGTATTTGGTCAAAACGTGAATTTGCATAAAATTTCCTGTATTTTCGTAATTTTTTATCGTTTTTTTCGACGCTTTTAAAAAGTATTGAAAAAGTTGCTTTTTGACAAAGGGTATTAAGGGGCGGCATTTTGAAATCTGCCCCCAGGCGGAAATTTTCTTAACCCGGCACTGTATATAGCGACACCTACCTACCCACCTTTTTTTTTTAAATTTATTTTATTTCAAAACAATCCTACAATACCCCCATTCTCCACGCAGAAGTGAAAAATCAAATCGCTCTCTTTCACATTAAAGACTGCAAGTTGCGATCCACTGTGTTGCCTGTATATGCATATAATAATTAATATTTTTATTATCCATGCAATCGAACCCCTTATTATAAAAATTGTATCATATTTAAATCAAATCATTTTATTATTCATCAATGACAAAATCACAATTCGAGAATTTATCAACATTTATTAACATAAATAAATTATTCATATAATTTTCTTATGAACAATATGTATAATAAATTCTAAAATATGAAAAATAGATTGAATATTCTCTGATATGCAAAATAAAATTTTTCTATGTAATTTAAAATGAATAAAATAGATCCCTTTAATATAGGTATACATTTATGCATGAAGTACGATATACCTATTAAACAATTATTATTTTATAAAGATTATGAACGTTACAAAAAGTATATTAAGTATAAGATGAAAAATTGTTTTTAAAACTATCCATACATTTTTGCTGTACTTAAATATTTTGTCTGTCTTGTAATTTATTGTTTAATTATTACTTATTTATTTGTATAAACTTAAGTTAAATAGTTTGGTAAGAATTAAACGTAGTTGTCTTGAAAATTGTAAACACACCTTAAAATAAGAACTGTTGTCTCCTACACAAGTCTTGGCTTTTGGAGACAATCATTTAAATAATTTTTATTTGTATAATGTATTTAAAATTTTTTTCTTAAATGCAATAAATTTATGGTAGTATATAATATAATAAATACCCTTTAAACTAGGTACCAATCGTATTTAAAAACTGCGATAAACTAAAAGAAACTACTCTTTTTCATATAACCCGGTATTTTTTTACTATTGAAAAATTCTCATTATAAGATCATACATTCATGAAGTCTAACCTTTCATACAAATCTAGTTTTTCTTTTTGTAATTAAACTATAGAATAGATCTATTGTGTTTGACAGTTTATCATTTATCATTTTGTCTGACATTTTTATCTGACAGTTATCAGTGGTAAATAATAATAATAATAATAATAATTTCGCGCGTAATTCAAATAGGTCAATCAGAAGCACGGATTTAATATCGTGGTTAGTTTCAAGCATTAAGCCATATGATAACTGGAATGCTCACCAAGCAGTGTTGCCCGAAACGGTAAGTTAGAACGAGATGGGACATACTAATGGTGTTACTATCTTTGTCTTACACATAGCACTAATATCTTAAATTCATTTACCGTGACATTTTAGTTTGATTCTTAAAATTTGGTATCTCATTATTTTTTTTATAACTTCCACAAAATCTTTATGATTACTTTAATAGAATTTAAATAATTAAACGATAAATAAATAGTTTATTAGTAAATAGTAGATAATTATAATTTATTATATAATAAGCTACAAGTATTGAGAAATTCTTTTTTTGTGAACTTCTATATTTGTCATATAAATGTAAAGGAAGTTGCAGTTAATTGTATGTTTAATGTTAAGAATAAATTAAGTTGTAAATTGAAAGTTAGGTTTTAATTCATAACTAAGCATATAAGATAATGACAATTTTATTTTTAGTAAAATAATATTTATTAAAATAAAAACATAGTATTTGTAATATTATTCAAAATTGAAAGAAAAGTTACATTACTTACCCGAAGTTGACTTACCACTCACCTCAATTGTTGTACTTACTTATTTTCTAAATTAACTTAATATTGTAGATTTATAATCTAGGAACGAATAATACCACGATTAATCCCATTTCCAATAACAAGATAGACAAGAGTGCTGAAGTCATACCCAATAGCGGCGCGTGAATAAAATTTATGGGAGACCTAATTTTTATGTAAACAAATGAAAATCATTATTTAATAATTCATATAATGTACAATTTTTTAATTTTTTGGTTCCATTATTTCAATATTGGATCAAAATCGCTACAAGATATAATGTACAAGATAACGCACTACACAAATATATGCAACGAATAACGTGTCGCCCGTTGGCAGAGACTAGTCTCCCGGACCATAGATTAAATATTGAATCTATGATAAAATTGACAACAGTATATTATTTACACATAATATAAATTACACAAATACTTGAAAATAATTTAAAACAATTTTTTTTTCCAATGTATTATTGTAGAGACGCCGTTTCAAAGTCTCCCCTAACGCACCGCCACTGGTCATACCTTTAGTAGTATTTTATTATACAAATAAAAACATTGAATAATTATAAAAGTTAAATGTTTAATTAAATAAACTGATTATTATAACACACAAAAGAACTTTGTAAACATGTTACCAACGTCATTGATTATAATTTATAATATGATTAATGCCAATATTATATAACTTAGATTAAACATGATTAAATAAAATTAGTTTGTTTAATTTATGCTTAAGGGATGACTTTGAACCTTGTTTTTACTGTATTAATTGTTTACACTGAGTATGCACTCTTAAAGTACAATAATATGAAGATATAAATTTTACAATTTTCATTTCGTGTAATTCTTAAGTGCATGTATCAATAACTGGATAAATAGGATATACATTTTTTACTCAATTCAAAAACTGTCTTCGAACTTTTAATATAATATCTTTTTTAAAGTTGTTATTTTTTATGTTTAAAAAATAAACTAGATAAAATTTTTCAGTGTATAATATTATTTCAAAAATAAACATTGAAACACATTTCAGTTTGCCTCGATTTTTAAAATTTGTAAAAGAAACATAATCTGTAACTAGTATTAATGAATACCTAGTTATGATTCTTACTAAAAATATCTTTATTTAAAATTATATCTTCATAAAATGAACATGGCCACTTCTCAATAAATATTTAAGTTTGAGTTTATATTGTTAATAACTTAAGTGACAGAACAAAAAGTTAAACGAACATTATAAATTATTATTTATTGGTAAACACAAAGCAATCATATTGTTATGTGTGATAAAAAAAGATAGCAGCACCATTCTTATCTGCTGTCTTTTTCGGTTATGTTTACATTGGTCTTATGGCTGGGTGAGCATTCCAGTTATTATATTATAGTTCAATGGTTTTAAGTAGGTATTGTTAATACGCGACCGGGTCATACTCGGCCTTCAATAAAATACCGATCACAGCACATTTCAGATTGCCGCTACACAATACACTGACGCATTATCACTTAACACATCAACTGATTCACTCTGTACACTGTTCAAGAATAACCGTTTAGTGTTTACATATTATATACGAGTATATATATATATATATATATATATATATAAACAATTATACAAATATATTTAAGTATTTTTATTTTGAATATTTACTATCACACATTATCTGTATATTTTACTTAAGTATATTAAAATTAAACATATGGTATACGTACTAAGGCACGTTAATTCTTGAAACTTAGATACTAGTTTTCAAAATTATTAGTACAATTACAATTTAAGCCAAGTAAGTAAATAACAAAATGTATAATTTCCAAAGAAATTTAACTATTATTTGGAATAAATATTTTCTAAAATACTTCTTGCTGTTTTGTTTTATTTGAAAATTATTGGTACAACCAATAGGTGAGTTATTAGTATAAAAATAATTGGCAGTGAATCGCGTAGGTATAGGATATGCCACCTATTGATGCAATTCTAGTTCTAAGATACCTAACACAATACTTATTATTCATTAATCATCATACTAACCTGCAAGTAATAACTAACATTATAGTCGACGAAAATCAAAAAATATTTTTTTTATTCGCTCATAGCTATTACATAATTTACATATTTCTCGTTTTATGGTACAGCTTTCTCTTCCCGTCCCTATTATGCTGTATGACCTCGTAAAGGTGTATACATGAGGGTAAGAAGGTTTCCAATTTCTTGAAATCATAAAAAGAAAAAATAGTATTTAAAAATAAATATATATTTCATGTATCTCAAATACTCGACCTCATGAGAAAAAGATAAAATCCACACTACAAACTGGTTATTATTAAAATTAAATTGAGGGGACTAAAATGTTTAAATACTTTTTTAGATTCTGAACGGAGTGATGGAATTTATTGATTTTACAATGATGTGTTTTATTTTTTTTAATTTTTTTTTGTGTCCGACGACACCTTTTTTGGCAGTAAAAATACTTCGATTTGTTTAAACAGCAACTTTTTCTGAAATGAAAGTGAATGTAGATGGTACTTAGGCTAGTCAAAAATCCAACTTTTTAAAAAAATCGAAAAAACCAATAAAAAAATTACAAAAAAACGGGAAATTTTACGCAAAATCACGTTTTTACAAAATACATTTTTTTTAAATGCTCTAACTCAAAAACGAAAAACTGCAACAACTTAAAATTTTCACCAAATCTTTATATTGACATTCTCTATACGTGGTTAAGTTTTCAAAGTATTTTGACATATTTTGACTTATTTATGGACAATTTAAATTTTTGATTTTTGTAAAAAAATTTTTTTTTGTTATAATTCAAGAAGTATAAGTCGCAGAAACTTGAAATTTTTACCAGTTGTTATGATAGGCATTTCCTCTATGTCATATTTTTTTTTCAAAATATTATATTTATTTTTAAGCCACTTATAGGCATTTAAAATATTCGAATTTTTTACATTTTTTTTTAATCGGTGATAAAAAAAATTGACTAATACAAATTACTTGAAAATTTAATAGAAGATTCCACAGAAGTAGTTTTTATTGTCATTCAAAAATCATCAAAATCCATAGGCACAATTTTTTTTTATAAGCGTTTGAACACCGAATATTGACATAAAATTACTTGTAAAATATAATATAATATATAAAGTTCTAGACTGACAAATCATATCGGTTTTTGAAATTTGCTCTAACTCAAAAACGAGAAACCGTAACAACTTGAAATTTCACCAAATCTTTATATTGGCATTCTCTAAACATGGTAACGTTTTCGAAGTATTTTGACTTATTTTGAATTATTTATAGACAATTTAAATTTTCGATTTTTTTAAGTTTTTTTTTTGAAATATCCATAAAATTTATTTGGCTATCGGAAAACTTTTGAAAATTTAATACAAGATTTATTATAAGTTATACTAATTGAAACTAAAAAATATCGGAGATTGTTTCACTCAAATTTTTTTTTAAAGCCCATAAAGTTAAAATTTGTATTAAATATGTTAAAATCGCAATAATTTGCAAGTTATTTTGTAGTTAAAAATTCATAAAATTTTTTCTGTCTATAACTAAGGTTCAAAATTTTAACACTAGATTATCCATAAGCTACTCTTCATAAATCTATAAAAAAAAGTTGTACTAGACTTAAAGGAAAAAATGTTATGACTTTGAATTTTAAATTTTTACGAAATACATGTGCCTGTAGACAGTCAAAAACAATTTTACACGATAAAAATTACAAATAAATACATTTTTATCCAAACATTTTGACTGTATTGTTTGAAATGAAAACATCGGTGTAGGAAAAATCAAATTAAATTAAATAAGTCTCATAAAGTATAAAGTAGCATGTAAAAGTATTAAACATGCCCTAAAAACAAAAAGTACTAAAAATATGCATTTTTGTGTAAAATACAATTTTAAAACTAGTTTAGTAAAAGCATAAAATATTTTTGTTTTATACTCTGTTATTTTTGTGACTGTGCAAAACAAATTTGTAAATGCTACAAGTTCTCAGCCTTACATTCATTTTACTGGCAATAGTTAACTGTATCCCAATGGTCAAAGTTGACACTACTTCACCAATATTTTTCATTCATAAACTTTTTTCAAGATACGTATACTTCTGAACAATCATGGTTTTTAAATTATTCTATATGGTGTAGTTTTCATAATAAAACTTCTATTATTATAGTATACTATAAACTAGAAGATTTGATCTTAAAAATAAAAAATAAAAATAATACAATATTTAGATATAAACATGTATATTTTTAAGAGTTGATATTATGTATGTATAGTATTTACAATGTATTAATGTCCATCCACTTATTAAGAGCTACTTCGATCACTGATGCTTCCAAAAACTTAACATTTTTTTTATCAACTATAAATAGGTCAAAATAAAGATTATTCATACACATTCTTCATGATTCCTAAATAATTATGAAAACATTTGAGCGAAGTAAGTCAGAAACAAGTCCTAACAATTCAATGTACAACACTGTATTTTATTGCAATGATTTTAAAACAAGTTTATTAAACTATTACAAACAATACTTATAAGAGTATTGTTACAAAATAAATAAATATTACAAAATTGATAGCTTACAATTGTTTCGTCTATAATATTTTATCTAAGAAATAATAAATACAGTGATCACAAGATAAGGTTTTTAGATAAAAGACAAACTTAACAAATTTATTTATAAAGGCGTGTGTTCGTATAACATTTTCTATTTTCAAAATTTAGTAGTAAACAAAAAATATAAACTAAGAAAACAGTTGAGGAATGTGAGCAAAATAATAAAAAAGAGACAATTGTTCGTGTATCTATAACTGGCAAAAACCCCTACATTCCAAAAAAAAAAAAACACATTGAAAAAAACAATAGCCTACTGAAATTCCCTTAAACAAATACTTGCTACAACAAAATTTATCTATAAAAGAATAAAGACAAATAGTAAACAATAAAATATTATTCACTAATAATATTTTCACCTTAATTCAAAACTAAACACACTTTAATAAAACAAAATTATAAAACATTAACTTAATTTTAATAGTTAGATTGTGCAGACGATTTCGTCTTCTTATAATAGTGGCAGTACTGAGTGTATAATAATAAATACAGGTGGTGAGAGAAATTATTTGTATCTTAATTGTTTATTCGAAAATATTTTAATTCTTTATGTCATAATTATTCCATAAAAGTATCAAATATTTTTAAGATTATCACTCAAAAATATAATGAAAATCAAAATTGTTTATACCTTGCATAAACAATATAACCAAAAAACATAATTTCTCTCATGTTCTATAACAAATATTTTACTTATCGGTAGTATATTTAATAATTATTCATAAGCAATACAATAATAAATAGAATATATTTATATCAATCCAAAATAATGAAAATTAAAACTGGTTATAATTAAGTAACATTGAGAAGGCAGAATAATTAAATTGAATAATAATACATTTTTATACAAACATTTTCTAATTAGAAGTGATGTAGGTATTTAAGCATAATACATTTTTTCTTATACGTCAATCATAAATTATGTTACAATTTCTGAATTAATTTAATATAATTTAATCAACATACCTAATACACATGTAAACATACACACAAACACAGACACACACCATTTTAATTTATTTTTATTATTATTATTATTAACTATTACAATTTTTTAGATTAATGAATTAAAAATAGACTCCAATGAGAAATTGGTAAATAAATGAAAGCCTATTTAGAGCCTAAAATTAAATACAGTACTTAGCTCTGTATATTCCCAGAGCAGTTCTTCAGTCTTATTTGCATTCATTGACATCTGGTCATAAGGAGATTTTTAATTTTGCTACAAAAAATACATACGCATATGCGTACATATACACACACATACACATTGATATATACATCTGTATAAATATATACTTATTATTATTTAATTATAACATAAAATATTATAAATACAATTTTATACAAATTGGTAGTTATACTGTTTTACAATATTAAATATTTGACATTTGAATTACGTAACTATATAACTGCTTACAGTTCTTCAACCTTTTCTATTTTTCTTTAATATTCATCTCTCAGAGAGGGGTCAATTAAATTATCATCACTTTTCCATAATCATATTCTATAACCATTTTCCTAGCTACTCTACTCAAACACTACATCTTCCTTGTCTATCTAATTTTTAATAATTTTATTCCTTTTTGTATCATTCTATGCTTAAATTTCATATACATAACTTTCTTACCTTCTCTCACCAAACTAAAATCATCTCGGCACACTTTTCACCATGTTCAACTTTCTTACTTTTGTTACTCGATTTATAAATAGAAAATGGATAATTTATTATTTTAAAATAACAATAAAATTTTATTTTTTACAAATTTAAAGCATAAAAACCAAAATTATAATTATATTTCAGTTCATACTAGTTATAATGGTAACATATTTATTAAAGATTAAGATACATTTACATTTTAAAAAGTATTTCAAATTCTCTATAAGTTTAAATATTGTTAAAAAATTACCCGTGGATACAAATCTCCTAAAATGTAATACTTTTGATGCCAAATATTTTAATAAATACTTATAACACTATACTTTTACCTAAATATCTATACATGTTCAATTCAAATAAACAGAATAACACAGTAAAATTATACATAAAAAATTACATAACTTTTTGTTTGTCACAGAGATAAATCTAGTTACCAGCGAATAAAAAATATGAATTTAAATTATAATAGTATTTATTTTACAACATATACAATAAACAAACTATATAATTACCCATCTAGTGAAGAAACAGAATTCTCAGACCGAGAGTGGTTCTGAGAATTATATGTAATAGGTTGTTGGTCTGAAAATACCATGTCTGCAAGTCCATCTCGAAGAGCGTCCAACATTGCATCAGGGTGTTGACCAATCTGTTGTTCTGGTCGCATAGGTACTGTATTAACGCCAGGCCTAAAATTTGTATAACCATCTACTTCATCAACTCCTTCATCAGCCATGGGTATGAACTGCTCTTGAGCAGAAGTAGCATTACGCTTCTTGTTTTTCTTCCAATTCAGTCCACCGATCATCTTAAAGGTACTACTTGCAGCTTCCCATACATTAACATAATTTTTTTTATTTGATTCTTCAACCGTATTTGAGCTGCAAAACAGAATGTGAATAAAAAATTTTGCAAAATTGATAAAAACCAATAAAGATGATATAAAATGCTCTCTCTTATTTTAATATTTTATTGGTTAACAATAAGAATTCTGATATTTACAAAATGTAATATTCACTAATGCTGTTTAATAAATCAAATTATTAAAATATTTATAATATTCCAACATACTTTTCACAAGGCAATAATCCTTGACCAGGTTTCATTGGTGTGTAATTGTCAAAAAGTTCAACGCTAGGTACTTCTGAAACCCTTTCTAATGTTGGAGATAAATATGCATGTGATGATGCTGGAGGTGACCTGGAAATACCATGTACAGCTCCAGATAGTGTTCTTTTGATATCCACCGAAGATACTATAGTTTTGGGTGGGGAACGACCAGTTGATCTAAGAGTACACGATGTATCTGGAGAAGGACAAAGTTTAGGTGATGACCTCGGTGATAAATCTGCTGGTGTTTGAACAGATAAAGTACGACAGGTTGCTGAATAGTGATGACGAGATTTAGAGTTACAGCTAAAATCTATTTCCATACGATCACCACTGTCACTTTGTTCAGACATACTTGTCGAACCAGACTGATAACCATTACGTGTTAATCCAGTTGGGGGTAATCGACCACGACTACCAACTGAAAATGCACGCGTTCTCATTCGATCAGCATTTATTCTAAATAATTTATAATTGTTATTAATTCAAGAATTCTTAACTTAGGTTATTAATATATACCTGTCTATTTTTTCTCTTAAACCATCTGGTCTAGAACCAACGGAATAAGCTCTAGTAGGTCTTTCAATAGGTCCTTCATCCTCAGATGGAGTTAGGTAAGCACAAACTTTATCTAAATGTATATCAGAAAAGCGAGTGTCTGTAGAAGGTGTTCCAGATTCTATGGATTCTTGTTTACAATCCATGGAAACATAGTCAGATGTTTTAGCCACAGGTGCCATAGGAACATAGCCTTCAGGTGATGTAAACTCCGTTGGAGGTATATCAATAGAATCTATTTGAATAAATACATATACATATATATATAAATAGATAAAAATAACTTCCTCAACATTTATAATTTACTTATAATTAATCATAATATTGAGTTAAAAGTTAAGTAAAAAGCATTGCAGATATAAAAACGAAGCTGTACATAAGATGTAATAAAACAAAATCAGTATGAACTAATTTCAAAATGATCAAAATAGTTTTGTAATAATTAATATCTATTATTAATTTAAAAAGGTCTGTGAACTTAACATTATCTTCTACTACAAATGCTAAACATATATTATCCAAGCAATAAATTTAATAATGATTGAAAATAAGTATAAATAAAAGTATGTGATATATTTGGAAATTATTTTATATTAACAAATGAATATAAGAAATAAAGACGCATGGCTTGTTTATCAACACTTATTAAAAATAAAACTATTGTTAATTATTCTAATTTATTATAATGAAGTGATTGAATTTATTTTAGAAAATCTACACACTAATCATATATTATGTTTCTCTTTTTAAAATTATGTCTAAGAGTTCTCGAAAAATGTAATATTAATTAGAGGTAGAAGGATAATCATGATAGTATTATTAAAAACTATTGTAGTAATTTAGCATAATGTCTATAGTAACAATACAATTTATATGTATATAATACACAATAGGATTTAATATATACTCTGAAATTTTTGTAAACTTGATAATATCATATTAAATAAACCATCTAATTAACAAAAATTAAATTTGACATTTAAATTTATGAACACTAATTTCTTTAATAAATATTTTACATTTAGTAATCAACATATACACATACATTTATATGAAAAATAATATATTTAAGAATTTAACAATCTATATATGAGTACAAAAACTAATTTTTATAAAAAAGTTAGGATTTGTGATGAAGTTAAAAATAAGTGAGAAATTATACATTTGACACCACCTGAACTTGCGTATGTGTGTTTAAAAGACTAAAATAATCATTTAAATTATTTAAATTAATAATATTAAGTAGGGTATCATTTACCGTAAGATAAAAGTTGAATATGATTTCTATGGCAACTATACTATACTTATTATACTATTGCGAAACCATTATACTCTAATGATTACAGCTTATGTAATAAATATGTAGTTTATTATATATTAAATACTTTATTGAATGTAAAGCTTTTAACTGTTAAAACATTTAATTAACAAAACCAAATTGGTCTCAAAATTATTTTAATTATAATTTTACTTCCACTTGAATATACATTACAATGACATAAAAACATTGATAATACACAAGTTTATTGTGAGAAAACTAATAATATGTTTTTAAGTGTTCTAAATTAATAGTCAATTATGATCAATTAATGATTATAACATTGTTTCATGTATAAAACAACTTAACATAAATTTTAAGCTACCTTGTTTTGAATTATGCCTTTCCATCAAGGTATAATAATTTTGAAAAGTGTATCCTGGTTTCATAGGAAGATATCCATCAGGAGGTGGAGAAGAATCAGGTACACCTGATGTATTTAAATTAAACATATTATTTATCTTAGATAAAATAGATAAATCAATCATTTACTAACCAGGAATTAATGGAGTATACGAATGGTCATCAACATTGATAGGTGAACCATATGGACTATTTGAGTCACAACAAGAACCAGTCTATAAACATAATAATTTTAAAATGATATTAGTATAAAACAAAAAAATTTGCTTAAAATTACTGTTCAGCCATCATTTAATTTCCAATAACTTTATTAAATAGTAATCCCTCTATAAAATTTTATTCTAACCATTTTAAATGATAAATATTTTACTCCGTAACATTATATTTAATAATATTATAATATAATATTATATTATAATACTTTATAAATATTAATAATATATATACCATGGATAGCGAACCTTTTGATAACTGCATATCAAATCAAAAATACTCGGTTTGATTTTATTTGCCTCACGTGTCAGAAATATTTCAACCATTTTTTTTCTTGAAAAATAATTAATTAAACATATAAACATGATTCTATTTATTGTTAGGTAAATATATATTACGTTAATAATATCGTTAATAATAATCACAGTCGTGATAATATCTTACGATATATTACAATAATAAATTAAAAATAATTTCAAATTATCAGTAATTTTTTGGAAAGTAAAGTAAAACTTATGAATTATATTTAAATTGGTGTGTCACTGAAGTAATGGGTGTGTGTCACTCAGTGATACGCGTGACATAGGTTCGCCATCCTTGATATATACAAGCAGATTAATTAATATATCAAACTATGCCATTAACAATTTATATAATATTTATACATTAGAAACCACATAATTTTTCCATATTTATAACCTATGAACAGCAATTTTTAAAAATAAATTATAATAACTAACCTGAGAAGAAGAACTCGATCTATTACCAACAATATTGTTGTTAATCAAATTAATATTATTATTAACATTACTGTCGCTTGTTAGTCTCATTGTGTCTTCTTCTGAAAGAAAAATTTATCAAATAAAATAAACTTTATTATTAAAATTAATTCTAATTTTAAATCACCTCTATCTAATGGGATATAAGAAACAAAATCTTCTTGTTTTTCTTCAACTATTGCAGACCGTTGGCCACTAAGACTGTAAAAAGAAGATATTCCATCAGTAGTATCTGTAGACTTTGAAAGTGAGGCCTCCCAGGTACTCAAGCCAGAGTCATTAAACCTGAAATAAATAAATTATATTATATATATAATAATACATATAAAACTATCTTACGCTGATATTGATGTAGAAGCAGAAACACAATTACAACCAATATGGGAGGTTTGTTTAGGAGATAAAATCCCATTGAAAGACCGTGTTGTTGAAGTAGTATTATCACTTATAGTGCGTGGCCGTAATGGCATACTATCACAACGTTGCCTGACTGATCCTAAAAAGTAGTTATACAATTTTACATTATTTTCATACAATTTCATACAATTATGAAAATGTTGAATAATGAGAATATTCTAATTTATAACTTAAAGTAACTTACAAATATTTTATTTTAATAATTTACTTTAAGAATGGCATTTTTAAAAATGAAAAAGGATTAAGTAGTCATTTTATAAATTAAAAAATTATTTAAGTTAACATTGCTTTTGGTAAGCAAATGAAGTAGAGTTAAGCACTTCCACTAAAACACCTGACATATTTTTATTTTTAGAATATAAAATAATAATATGTTTTGTTTTGTAAGGATTTAATTAATATTTTATAAAAAAAAATATAATATAGGTTATTTAAAAATAAAATTGAAAAAAATCCTGGCTTTATTACTGGACTTAAATTTAAAAAAAAAAATTATCAAAAATGATTATGTACAGAAATATTAAGGCCATTAATTAATTTAAACAAATAAGTTTTACTATGCATAAAATATGACAAAGAAAAAATAATTAAGTTTTAAAATTACCTGTACGAGCTAAATCAACATTGCCATTATTTAATGTTGAGGAACTTTGACTATTATTTTTATACCAAAGCCCAGGATTATTTTCATCTAAAATTTAAAATATTTAGTATAGGTAATATAAATATTATTAATAGATTAAATGTAAAATGTATACCATAAAAATTAGATGATTGTCTTGATGGACAATTTATAAGGCGAGATCCTTCATTAAATGATGAAGATCTCATTCTAAATCTAGGGTCATGATTTCTACTTGATGCACCCATAATAGTTTCATGAATACTTTTCGCTACTTCAGAATTCCATGTATCCATCCATATATGACCAGATCCAAATGGAGAACTTTGCCCCACTTCCATATAAAAGAATGTATCCAAAGCTCCACAACGTCGAATACTTGTCAACTTAAAAAACAAAATAGGTAAATAGTTTTGTTACTTAAATATAAATAATAAAATTTATAAATATTTACCATTATATCAATAGTTTTTTGTTTTTTTGATTTAGTTGGATATTTCATTATGGTCACCTTTTTATCACATAAACAAAGTCCAGTCAAACCCATTAAATTTGCATTCATTCCTAACTCTTTTTTCAATATAGATATGTGCCATATATGCTCTAAGAAAAAAAAGAAAAAAAAGAATTAAAATGTCTAAAAAATAGTAAAAATATAATAAATAAATACCAAAAGGTTCTTTTATTGAATCACCAGGTCCAAAATCTTTATTCACACGTTGTAAAACTAACATAAGGTCCAACCATTCATCAAGTTCTTTATCAGTATCAAATAGTATATAAAAGTAATTTTCCTTTGTACATAAACAAAGCAAAGTTTTTTTAGTGCGCGAATCTACATGTTTGTTGATATTGAAGCAGGTCTTTAACACAATAACTCTTTAAAAGAAAAGAAAAAAAAATGTAATATCTATAATTATAAAATATACTTATTATATTAAATGAAAACATACTTTTTTGGTGATGCATTGTTTCTCCATTTTTTTTCGTTTTCATAATATTCAAGGCGGGCAGGACCACCATGAGCAGTTTCTTCTCGAAGCACAAAAAACTTTTTTCTCATGCTTTTATTTTTTTTTAAATATCCAATTTTCACAACACCAGCCATGGCATTTCTATGCCTGGGTGGATCAGTATGCAATATACTCATTTTAATTAAGTTCTGAAACAAAAGGTAAAGGTTTAATACAATATATTACTAATATTTGTAATGTCTATAGATTTATAGAATATAAATATATAACATAACTGAAAGTTATTTTAACAGTAAAATATTTAAAAATATACCATGAAACACATCATAAAATGATTTAAATTAGTTTATAGTAGTAAAAACAGTCAATTATTACAAAAAAAAAAAAAAAAAAACTATACAAAAATATAATTTAAATTAATAACACATCCAAGTTGAATACAAGTATAATGATTAATGATTGTAGACTGTTATTCAAAATATAAAAGTGAAATATGGATATTTATTATTTTGGGATAGGTAATCCAATTCATATCATAAATGAAATAGTTACTAAATATTAACCATGGGAATTTCACAAGTTAAATAAGATATTAAAAACATTGATAATTTTTCAACTGATATTGTGTACAAGCCAGTAAAGATTATTAGTTTTATTATGTTTATAAATAAATACCATTTTATTTTATTTTTATTAATACAATTTACAGTTATCCTACCACATATATTCTCATTTAATCAATTTGTATTATCAAATATTCATAGTTAACTGTAAACAATCAAAACAAATAAATGCAAGTTGTAATGATTTATTTTCAAATATTTTTAAAGCAAAGTATTTTATATGTAACTATATAAGTACTAGCATTGATTATACAATATATATTGTATAGGTAATCAAAAGTAAATATAAGATTATAAAGTTTATTATTAAATTAAATATCATATTGAGGGTCAACATTTATTTATAAATAGATTTTATACACATTTTAAATACATAGTAGAATAATAAGTGAAACAAAATAAACGTCAACATTAAGAAATATGTTAATTATTATCAAAATAAGAAAAAACCATATATTTTCACTATTAATTACCTATAGGTTGCTAAGTTTAGTTAAAATGTATTATATATTCAGTACATTTTTAAATAAGATTTATAAAGAAAAATACTTAGTTTATTCAAAAATATAAATATATTAGGAAATCTATACTATACTACTACTTTCAATATATTTCTTTTTCCTGAATAAAACAGATTTTTAGGGCTAAGCAGTGGCATAGTTAAAATATTTTTTAAGGAGGTACTCTTAAGTATGTAATAATTAAGTATAGCTTATAATTTTATCATAGGTACCTAAACAGTAAAAAGTGTTGTTTACAGATTCACAGAAGAATACAGTCTTAACGTTGAATGATCAATGTAACTCAATAATAAGAAAAGTTCTGGCAAACTATCTGTACAGCCACACTATCAATAATGTTAAAAATTTGGTGATTAGAGCTAGAAACTATAATGGATTAATGATGTTTGTTTGAAGTCTGAAGTCGGTATTAAACTGTTGTTATCATTTTTTTATAAAATCACACTTTATTATCTGAGATCTGACTGGTATTACTGATAAAATAGTCAATATTGCTGCTTTTATGTAAACATAAAATTAATTCTACATTGATAATTTGATAAGGAACAGGATAAAAAGTATATTTATTACATATGTATTAATATAGTAACATGACACAAGGGAGAAAGGAATGAGGGATACTTGTCACAAACCCCAAACACTTTCTTTTACTTGCTACCGATACTAAATAATAGTTCTTGATTATCTTATCAACTTATAAGAATTAATTTTATATAATGTAATTTATAATATCCAAAATTATTTTGACTTAATTGGTACATAAATTCTATGATAAGCTTGAGTGTTGTACCTAAATAAAATAATACTAAGTAGGAAGAAAAATTATCAAATACTCAGATATCTTTTAGCGAATAATATTCTAATATGCTGACTTATTTTTAACTGATACCTTGAAGAAACATATAATTATGTTATCAGAATTCTAAATACAACATTTGCTATCAATTTTATCGAGAAAATATTGGATTTTCTATAGGTAACAAAAAAATTCTAACTTTATTAAATTGCTTAGCTCTAGATATATCTACATTAAATCTATGACAATTTCAACTTGAGAATCAACATGATGTATCAATAATTTGGTATTTGAATAGAATAAATATATTTTTACTAATACTTAAAAAGTATTATTTGATTGACATTTAGTGATAAGGTTATAGAAAAACTTAAATTAGTAAAACACTTCAATATTTATTTAAAATATTTGTATATAGTACAGTGCAATTGTTAATGTGTTTTATTAGCTAGATTAAAATGACAAGACAGAAAATATTTTAATTTAAATTTACTTTATAAATATGATAGAGGTCAACATTGGCAAATTCATATAATTTGATATTAGATTATAAATATGAACAAACATGAATTTGAATTCTTTAACAACATGTGGCACAGCATGAAAACATTTTAAAATGTCCTTACTATAAGAAAATACGCGAAAATCATATTGAATTATTGATTTGCTCTGATATCGGTATTACTATTGATTCTTTTCAAATTAAAGAAGATTATTACTGTTGATTATACAAATACAAAACATGTTATGATAATTAGGTACAGATAATATTTTACCCATATCTAAAATGTAATCACTATCCATCAGGATGTGACACAGACTGTACAATAGTTCCCATACACAATACCATGATCAATCGAGGGAAGTTGAAAGCGAATCGATGAAAATATAGCGTCAATACCGGACTTTCAGCCAACATACAAAGACCCACTACAGAGGTGACGACAAGACAAGTGCACCACTGTGTACCACAAGCATAATAACAACAATAACATAAGACAATAGCACAACAATAACAACTACAATAATAATAATAATAATAGTAATAATAATATAACCCAGTCTGTAGTATAGGTACTAACATTGAGTAGGTACCTATGTTAGGTATCCATTCAAGAACGGGCAGTTATGTCAAGGGCATGCACTGTTTACGTTATTTTCATCCGTTTTTTTTTCACTACACAATTGCTCGCAATAAAATAGCACGCAATAAGTAACATACATACTTGTCTGGTATTTCCTTTCACGCACACGCGCGCGAGCGCGTGAACTCTAATTTTCGTTTTTGAACTATGAATTGACTAGGACTGACATAGCAACTACGTCTATGCGCGTATAATACGTACGCACAAGTGACAATATTATGACAATAATTATTGTAATATTTCGTATAAATTATCGCGCACAGCGGCGTATAGGTACGATATTATGAAAATAAAAAAATAAAATTTAACAACACCGAAGGTAATATATTATTATTATTATTATTATTATTATTATTATATAATATAAGATATTATACGTATATATATATATATATATATATATTGAATAATAATATACTGTACCGTGTGTTTGTTGCGGAGTAGGTGTACCCGTGCACACGATACACTCGAAGGGCGCGTACGACTACGAGGGCGTCGAGGAATCTTGGACTGCGCAAACGGCGAAAACAACAACGTCGTGTTACGACCGGATGATCACAATGCGAACAACACGATTAAAAAAAAAAAAAAAACAACAACACTCGCGGTGCCCATCGCGTGAGAGACGATGATAATAATAATGATAGTAATAATAATAATAATAATATTATTATTGTACAGTTTATTTATTATTTTTTTTTTTTTTTTGTCGATTAATATTGTTATTTTTCCGGTTGGAGAGAACGGCGCGCGCGTGGACACGGTCCGTAGTATAGTCGTTCAACGGCAACGGTAAACACTGCGGGCGGAACACGGTGCGACGACGATGGCGTTTACGACGACAACACGACGGTACATGGTGCGGCGGACGGGGCACGTTGGAAATCGGCGAAAACCCTTTCGGCGGCCACTGACCACTGCGGAACGACGACGACAACAACGCGACGCGAAAAACTCACCGCGGACGCGAACCACGACAACGACGACGCAGTTATTGCCACTGAACACACCGTTTCGTTAATATTGTTAATATTATTACTGTTATTATTATTATTATTATTATTGTTGTTGTTGTTAATGGAAAACATTTTTCGCGGAAAAGTCATGTGGATACGTAAGCGCCACCGCCAGTGTGTTTTTATTTTTGTGTGCGCGCGCCGTATATGCGTGTGTGTGTCTGTGCGACGATTAATCAGCGCCGTATTCCTATAGATGTAAACAACTGGTGCGCATGCGCCCGCGTCCCCGCCTTCTGGCCGCCGCCGTACGGGTCATGTTGACCGTTGAACCGTACAAACAACAACATTACAACGAAAACAACATTTTCCCGTAGCGGCGTTCCGTGCACTCATATTATATTATTATATATTTATTATTATGTTATTATTTTTCACTCCCGTGCGGAGTGTCGCGGGTCGTACCTATCGCCTTGCTCGTATTATCCTTTTCTCGAATATTCTCTTAAATACGAGAAAAAAATTAAAAAACCATTTATAGTTTCCAAGTAAATACAATATCGTTTCAACGCCCGCTGTTATCCCGCCGCGCGCACGCGCTCGACACGCCGACAATAATAATATTTATAATATTGTTATTATTAGGTATTACGTTTAGTGTGTACTGTGCACGGGATATTATTTTATTTATAATAATAATATAATGTCTACGTAGGTACACGCTATTACAGTGGCACATCGGTGTTTTGTTGTTTCTTTTTTTATTAATAATTTGTTTATTGTTTACCCACTACCTCCCTCCCAAAATCCATCCAATAACCTTTACCTCGTATTACGTTCCAATGATGACCGTACAACAATAATAATAACAATAATAATACAGCTCTGATAATAATTGCAAATTATTATTTCGTTTTTCCATTTACTCGCACGCACATTGACTGCCGTGACGATTATTAAAAATTAAACCACCGTATATATATATTATATATTTACAGTGGATTCCGCCTAATGGGGGGACACCGGTTAATATGGCCATATGGGTATCCGCATAATATGGGGACTTGATTCGGTTTATATGGGCAATTTTTGTTATATTTTAACGTTAGAAGTACACGTATGTATTTAAAAACGACTAATACAATCGGTTTTTGTTATATCTATGAGATTGAGTTAATCAAAAATAATAAAGAGCATTATCATTTAAACCTTAATGGGATTTTTTTGACTAAATGTATAAGAATGTTCTTACACGTTCTCCAATGCGACAATACCCGCATTTAAGTTTGAACGTGAATTTCAACGTTACGCTATGTTTCGAAAAGACCTAAGAAAAAATCGCAATTTTGGACTTAGTGAAATTACTTCCTCCAGACATTTCACTACGTCAAAATTTATAAATTGCAAAAAACGTGTGCAAAATAAAAAATTTTAATATCATAATTTTTTTTTTTAACTAATTTCTGTTTTTATAGGAAACCGTTTGATATGTGAACAAACAGAGCTGGTCCCAACCTGTCCACATTAAGCGTAATTCACTGTATATATATATTTTTATTTTGTAAACAATTTGTGTACACGAGTTGTGTGTGTGTGCCGAGTGATAGTGTGCGAAGGATAGTGTACCGCGTAGTAAACTGCGTATGCACATGCTGACAAAGTGTGCATACTTTGTGCACACCTTGTACCACCACACGCGTATGGTAGTGGTGTAATTGTGTGTGTTAACTTTTTTCAAATATTTCTTTTTATTAATACAATTATTATTGTTACACCATCAATAACGAATACGCGTGTTATATTATATAAATCATTAAGGGCGGCGGGGCAATGCCGCAACGATATAATCGTATACGCACATTATATTATTATACATAATATTATTACGATATACGTTTGCGCGCGCTGGTCGTGGGGTAGATTTCCACGTTGGAATCACGTTGCGTTGTTTTGACGCCCTCGTAAAATCGATAACGCTGATACGGCCGGAATGTATACATGCGTAAAACTAGGTTGGCACGTCGGTGGGCCAGACGGACGGTTCATTCAGCGGTTTTACCTCGTGTGCGTGTATGCGGCCGTACTGCGTACACCCCAGTATTGCGACGGGACTATCGATTTTTTCCCCCCGTCCACCTCGCCCTACCCTGACCCCGATACTCGTCGCCAATAACACACGATAACACCGCCTCGTGACCGTGCCCGTCTGTGTACAGCCGCGGCATACGCTCGCATACGCCCATGTTTGCGGTTTTTAAAGGGTCTCGTCTAACCCCCCCCCTCCCTCACCAACACCACCATCACTTGTCGTCGGTCCGCGATCGTTGACCGGCCTGTATGATGTGCGTGTACGCGTGTATATGCCGCATAAGTAAATAAAATATAATATATAATATATTAAGTAAAGCGTTTCGAAAATAACGCCGGATATAAATCTGCTATAGATCAAGTTTGTTTTCGTAAAAATAACAACAGACATCATATCATGCTCTTTGAGAGAGATTGAGGTTTATAACGTTCGGTCCGTGAAATTCATCACCACCCGATCGCATACTGTCCCCACACATCAAGTGTCGAGAACACGTAGAATTTCTTCTTCGAAGATCCCACAAATGTCGTGGTTTGTTCTGGTAAATTCGTAAATTGGTGTACCCCACGAGAAAAAAATCACCCAAGATTTGTGTTCTCTACGAACTTGAAGGAGCTATAATATGTAGTCGGATGATGATGAATTTCATAATCTGAGCATTCTGAGCTAGTAAGGGGAGGGGATAATATGCATTTACCCGATATTATTTTTCATGACCTCAACCTCTTCCGAAGACAATGTTATTGTTAGATTGTTATTTGAAAATAAATACATTTAATCTATAGCAGTTTTAAATCCGGTGTTGTTTTTGAGACACCTTATGTATAAATGCATATATAAATATGCACACGTACAACCCGTCTACTTACTCAATCCTACCTTGACCGAAAAACCATCACAGGTACCGGACACGAAAAGCCTACTACGCAGAAGACTACTATAGATGCATTACCAAAAACGCGTGAATTGGTATGTGATATGTACCGCGTTATATACACCCGTACAGAGGCGCACCCAGGGAGGATTTGGGACTGAAGCCCCCCCCCCTCCCAAAAATTATATTTCTTACTAAATTATATATTATTATAGCATATTTTCACAAATATAGTACTACAATAATGATTGATTAAATATATAATATAACATATAATAATAATAGTAAAAAAATTACCATTTATAATTTGTGGTAATTATTTACTTGTGTATAAAGAAAATAGGAAAATGTTTAAGCTCTCCCTAAACAAAACTCCTGGGTACGCGCCTGTGACCCGTAACGCAATATTTGTTAAAGAATGCGTACCACACAAAATAAAGTATTATCTTATAGCCTATAGGTATACGGGAAGGTACCTAATAAGTAATACCTATATTATAGTTATAAATTATAACTATAATATATAACCTTATATACCTGTACGTATAATACTATATTATTCAACAATTTGATTGTTTTTTTTTTTTAAATTTCACTTATTCATCGTGAATTTGTGAAAGGTTGTAAAGTTGGCAGTAAAAAAAATCAGTATTATTTATCAGAATTCAGAACAAATATATCTATCTATTACATATATAGATAGAACTGCCGAATTATTACCGTATCCCCGTGTCGCACTTGCCACTTATCATATTATATGCTATTAAATAACATTGTGATTAAGCATTGTCATGATAAGTTCGATTTATTAAAATTTCGGATTTGCTTGTAAATTTATTTAATATACTGTTTTAATGTGTCGGTCTTTTTTTCTCAATTGTGTTTCTAAACAATCATATTTTAAGGTGCATAGTTGAACTGTATATTTTTTAAAGAGTTAATGGTAGAAATTTTTTATATAATGTGAACAATATATGATAAGGACGGTTGAGTATGACGTGCTAATGTTCTAAGTTGAAATATATTTTCTGAGTTATCTATTTCTAGAAAATAGCGTGGACCTACTCAATGCTCATTATCCAAGACATGTATCAATACAGGGTTGTATTGGTACAACATGTCTTGGATGTTAAGTACGCGCAGGGTTGCGCGTACTTAACTTCGAGCGTAAAACGTAGGTATCCAAAACGTCCGACACTCTTCCGCCGAGATCACTTTGGCCGCGGTGGTATCACTTTCGGAAGATATCAACCTGCCCGCATCCGTCATTCATTATCGTTGTTGTTGTTGTTGTTATTCGTTAAATAAGATTTCTATCCATATATTACGTATGTAACCTGCAACGACCATAAGTCCTCGTGTGCTCCGCATGTAATTTCCTCATACTATATTTTTCACCGAATTCCCCATCCTTTATTCAACACATAGTTTTAATGTCAGTATATTATGTATATGCGTCATGTCGTCATATGTTGTAAAATAACTCAAATAACCGTTATACTAAGATATATAGGTATCATACGTATACAAATTACCAACAGCGTCTTGAGTATTTAAATGAAAGTCACGTTTATTAAAACTCACTTTTTCCCGCTATGAACACTGTGTTGAGTAATTTAGTAAACAAAATCAAGTTATACGTCATTGTATGATATTTAAATTACTTGATCTAGTCAACTTATTCAGCTTATTTCATTTAAAATTTATAACAAAAACACTGTTATTCAATGAAAATTGCATTGTACATATTATTATACAGTTTCTTATTATTATCATGAATGCAATTTACAAAGTTTATGGTTTTATAGATGATGCAGATAAATATTTCTGTGACTTCTTTTTAGTTCATATTATATATTATCTAGGATGTGAAATACTCGTATATTAAATAAGTGTTTGGCAACAGTGTAACTTGGAAATGAAGGCATTTGAATAACAATTAACATATTAATTGATTAGAGAAAGAAGTGCTTGCTTATTATTTATATTTAATTAAAAAATTTAATAATAAAGTCACTATTTTAATTTACCTATAGTTTTTCATATACAGGTGTTTAGTATAGGTAAAATAATTGTTCTAATACATTTGGTCTAAAAATGCAGCATTGATTTTAAAAAGAGATTCTGAGCAAAGGAGGACACCGGGAGGGTACATCAGCTTCTATACCTATGTATAAAGATAGTCGATATTACTGTAATTATATAAGTATAATTATCAGAGATTTTGAACGAATTCCAGTATGTATATATAATATGTTATTAATTTAATATTAACAATAACAATTATTCTTATAATATTATACAGTTAATGTAATATTACTCTTCACTAAATGTTTTATGTCCTTACGGCCTACAATTAACATTTTAAGTCTTAAAACAAAAAAATAAATACGTGATATCGTTTATTCGAAATTTTTAGCAATAATTATAATTTATAAAGAAAATGTATTCAACGAAATATCTCAGGTTTTTTTTGTAATTTTTTGTCAGAAGACTATTAACAAATTCAAAATAATGACCTCCCGAATTCAGCAATTAGACAAGTTATCATTAACATATCTTCCTGTTTTTGATGGTTGGAGGAATCCTTTTGGCAGACAAGACAAAAAAAGAAAAATACTTTATGAAAAAACCTATTGAAAACTGAGAATCTCAAAATGAATCACTTGTCTATATTTTATACGACAAAATATTATTACATTTTTATGGATTAAATATTACCTTACAATTTGGTTAGCCAAACATACGCTTCTGATACTTTAGTGTAAATATATTTTGTTTTTCTGTGTAATGTACTAAAGTGTAAAAATATGTATAACGTATAGTCATTTTTTTAATAAATAATGACGAAATTAATAATTCTACAGAATAAAATGATTTTTTAACGTGAGTTGAACATTGGAATTGTTAAATTATATCGAGACTAACATACAGAATATGTTTATCGGCAAAATGCTCACCCATAAAAATATTTAATTAAAATATTCTAAATAATCCAGTAACAATTACTAATACCACTGAATAATTGAAATTTTATATATTCTGTGATGACAGATGATATTTTTTACTTTATTTACCTACTTATTTTTAATTTTAGGCTATGACAATTAAATAGTTTTTAAAGTTTTTTTTATTTTGTTGCATTATTATTTGTATTTAAAATTATCAAAATATCATGCTATTACAAATGTATCTTTCGACCCTAATATTGGTATTATGATACATTGATTGATACTATGACGAGATGATGATTATGTTTTTAGTGTAATAATTATTAGTGATAATACTGATAGCTGATAATACGACTATGATTAATGATTATGTTTAGAGAAATGTATCATAATTCTTCATATTCTTGAAACAAAATTTACCATATTGAAGTAAACGAAATTATCTAATCGGCGTTCCCAAATTCCATTTTAGTAACTGGTAAAGATAATTTGAATGTGCTGTAATAGTATAATATAATTTATAATAGGTATGTAGTGTAGTTAATAGTTATATAGACGTATAGTACGTTGTATGGACATCAACACGCTATTTTTTAAATGAGGTAAGAACCTAGCAGATATTGCGTCATCTTCAACAGGAGCCCGATAACAACCACACAAAATAACCATTTAAACCATAGGTATATGAGTATAATGTATTTATAATTCATAAACATATTCAGACACAGTAACTAGTATAATATGATCTACACACTAATAAAGTAATAAATAATATAATTGTTACAAATTTTTTTTATTTTTAAAATTTTAATTCAGAGTTGTAACTAAGGTTTTGAATCAAATAATCGCTAAATTTTACATTTATTGCCAATTTGATTTTATGACGATAATAATGGTTTTTGACTCCAACATGAACAAATTTCAGTATATATACATACATACACACATATATACATACTATATTATTTATATATATATTGTATATACAAGAAATAATCAAATAATTTACTTTATAAAATAAGTATATGTTTATTGTTTACTTACATTTAGTCATACATATGTATGTATAGAATAAATTGTATAAACAATTTAAGAAGTAGATACTTAAGTATAAAATATTTTATAGGAAAATTAAAAGTATGTTAATACTCAAATAGTTAAGTATATATGTTGTATGTACGTTGTACATTAAATGCACAGCTACGTCAATTCCCATGTTTCAAAATTCAAAAAAAGGTATGTTACTATAGATACAAATTGAATGTAATTTGTTTGATTCGATTATTCCAATCGCCCATCTTAAGTAACTTTTAAAATTAAAATAAACGTTCTTTTAACTCATTATTTGAACTATCTTAATTAAATCATATCGTTATTATTTACGGGTAACTCAGTATAGATTATACCCCCACTCCACTGTTATTATTGGTATATTTTGCTTGGCAACAACACTTTGAAGTAAAGACCAAATACGCATCTGTTCTACATCTATGTTTGTTGAATGGGAATCAAAAATATATATATATTAAATTTGATAACAGATAATATAATCTGTAGATTTTTTAGTTAAATAATTTAAATTTATAATACAGTGACGAATAAAAATAGACACAATGAACACAATTATGATAAATACCTACATACCAGTTAATAGCTATACTAAAATTACAGAATGTCTTATCAGTTTCATAAAAGTTCAACATATTTCATTATGGACTTTAAATTTATTTTAGGTACCTTTGATAAAATAGTAATATAAAATAACTTATGGTGATATTAGCAGTAGTATAAATGAATCATAAATGTTATATAGTTACTAATTAGTAATTAGTAAGCAATACCAAAAATAACTATTAATAATCGATAGATAACTAATACGTAAATATTAATTTCACATTACATTTTAAAAACTTTTCGGTCAACTATTTATTATTTTTACATAGGAAAAAAATTTCGTATTGCACATTGCGAGGCTTAGAATAGTAAAGCTGCAGTGACGGATTCACCCAAATATAGGCCACGGATTTAAAGATCAAAAATATTTTGATAGTTCAAGATTTTTTTAAATGAATTCTTTATTCTTTTGCAATAATTTTTGTATTGAAATTTTTAGAAGATTATTATTTATTACTAGACGCTGACTGCCGGATGTCGCACGATCGAAATTCGATATAAAATATAAATATTAAATAAACATAAATCAAGAGCAACACACTACACACGAATGGACATATGGCGTACCACCGCATATGTGAGCAATAATTATTCTTGGAAAATTATCATTATTGTTATTATTACGTTTTCAAAAACATCATATCAGATCTGAGTCTAAAGCTTAGACTTTAGTCTAGTTAGATTCAGTCGTTCGGTTCCGTTCGTGTAGACCGTAGTTCACTATTGTTTTTCTGGTTATTTATTGTTACAAAATATATTTTAATTTCGGTATTTAATAGTTTTAAAAATGAAATCCAATAAAAAAAAGTATAATACAGAGAAATATGTTGAATTACAAAAGTTTTATAAAAACGCTTTACCTGACCACATTACTTCAAAATTTCATTCTTGGCACTTCAAATCATAGTTGATAATAATTATTTAAATTTCAAACGATAGTTTGTCGTGCCTCAACGAAGATTCAAGACTCAAGAGATTAAACTTCTCAGGTTAGAAATATATTAATAATTAAATAGGTAAATCAATTTTACTGAATTACTGAAAAGGACTTTTTCCTCCTCGGAAAAAAAATGATTACGACTAAATTTGAATAAAAAAAAAATATTTGTACAAAAAGTTATCGTTTCTTCGCATCGTTCAATCGGTAGTAGCGTCGTTTAAAAATGACGCGTGACGTCGCGGGTTCTATAGGCTCGCCTCTAACTCATTACTATATACTAGCATTTCCTCATTGCGTCTTTTCAGGCTTCATTCATGATTCATCGAATTATATTTATATATATATTAAGTTCTATTACTCCAAATAAAAACTTGGTGTCAGTGTTTCACATTTCAATGGCTTAAATATTTTTCGGCAACGTAATACCAATTTATGAATCGAGATGGTTTAATAATTTTTTTTTTTTTATTAATTATTTACTCATTAATAGAAAAAAAAAAATTAATACAAATACGTAGACGCTATAGGAAGGAGCTTGAAAATAATTATTGGTTTTAAATTCCAAATTTGTTTAATTGATCTGATTCCTCTTCGAAAAACTTCGATACTTTTGACTAAGGGTGAAAAATTCTTATGTCCGACTCTATTATATTTGATTCAAGTTATAATACAATATCTTTTGAATCCGAAAAATTATAAAAGTTCCAAAGTGAGGTTTCAAGCTTTTTATTATCATCACCACAAAGTTTATCCATAACTTCTAAACTTGATTAATTAATTACAGATACACTTTTAAAATATTTGGATGTTCTAAACTGTTTACTTATTGTGAATAGTAGGTATAATAGAATACAGATTTTTAATTAATATAACACAAATGTATACATAGGTATTAAAATTAATTATATGATATTTTGAGTCATGACTGATCATAATAAAGTATTTAATTATTTTTAAAATGACATTTCAGGAGATTGGTGATATAATCATAACAAATTAAATGTATTATATCATTTATTTCATTTATAATACGTGTTGTAGTTATTCTGAATAAGATTCTTAAAATTTAAATGTTTTTCTGATAAATGGTAATTTTATTTTGTTTGGATCGCTGGAATTAACATATTTTTGAAAAACGTACTCGTCTACTAACAACTTATGTAGTATAACTAGGTATTATAAGTAGTAAGTAGTAGGTATGTAAAGGTATATAATATATTTCAAAGTGATTCTTGAATGGGATGGTTATGATTTACAAATAATTTTTGTTTAATACCTACATAGACGCCAATCAAATATATTAGATATGTATATTTAAAATTAAAACAAGTAATAAGCTATACACATTATTTAAGACACAACAATGAATAATAATAATGACAAATGCGTTCGTAATTATATAATACATACAAAATGTTAGTCTAATATATTATATAATCGAATACACAGTAGTATATTATATATATATATATACATATAATACAGTAATATTTGTGTAATACAATTGCTAAGCTGTAAAATCATATAAGATAAATAAAAAAATACAATTTATTACTTGATAGAATTATTAATTTACCAAACATTATTAAATATGAGAACCATCTATCTAGTAGTTTAAATATAAAAATCAACATTCATATATAATATCAAATCAGATACTTAATTCAATATTTCAATAAAAATTAATTACTTTGTGTTCATGTAATGCTCCTTAACATAAGAAAACATGCAATATTATTAATATGCCCTTATAATATTTTATGGATGAGAAGTAATGCATTTATGTATATTGTATTATTGTTTATCCAACTTCGATAATATTTTTTTACAGAAGATGTCATCTATATTTAGAAAATTGATCAAGTATGTTAGGTTAATGTTTTTCGAGTAAATTTCTTTCATGATTATTAGTTAGTGTAATATGATTTAACCTGTTGAATTCTTTTGGCATTCAAACATAATATAATGTCACTTATAATAAAATTATAAATTATAATAGAAACTGTAAACTTAAAAGGTTTAAAAAATTAATAAATGTTGCACAAGTATCTACTGGTTTTTTTGACCAGTTTACCAAGGTTTACCAAAATTAATAACATATTCAATGATATAAGCTTTTATTTGCTTCCGAAATCGATTTGACCAAAGTAAAAAATGAAGCTAAGTAAAAAAAAAGATTGTTTTTATAAAATATCCTACACTCCTTATAATACATTGTTATTGGTTTATTTTATTTTTTCATTTTATATCATTTTTAGACTTAGTACTTAGAGACTAGAGTACCAAAGTATTTATTATTAGTTATTGTTTCATAATTTATATATGTTAATGGTTATTTATTCCATATTATAATCAATGTAATATCTAAACAATCATTAAAAAATAAAAATAAAGATAAAATAAGGATAAAAGTGCGATTTTTTATTAGAATTATTGATATAGTTAAGTGTAAACATATACTATATCTATATAGGTTAGGAAGTTATGAAGTTGTTATTTTAAATTGTTACGGTATAATATATTATATATAGATATATTAAACTATTCATCATGGTTCATGAATCGTGATTGAAAATTGAGATTGAGAAACATACTATATGTCTAGATATTATTAATTTTCATGATCAATACTCAATTCTAAATCTAAAAAATACTAATTATTTAAAAAATGCTTTTGACATTTCAGATCAAAATTAAAACAAAAACGGTAAGACTCCACGGTCGGGTGAGATACAACCATACAGGTATCTATGACTGTATGAGTGAATGATATTGCTGTATTGATCTTTTAAGCTTAAAACTAATGAACCATTAATCTCGAAAAACTATTCTAAGTAAAAGAGGTCGGTTGGATCAATTAATATTTGAATATTTATAAATATAGTTGATATTATATAATATTAATAAAATTAGTACAACCAAATTTCCGAATAAGATAGGTTTAACTAATTTAATACATTTTCATTTTAAAACTCATTAAGATTTAATAAGAATTTAAGTCTAATAAGTCCAATAAGTTGTGATTGTAAAGTCCACGAATAATATTTCTAACTCTAGTTGCTATGTGTTTTCTGTACCGAAAATAATATAAATATAAATATAAATGCAAATAAGCACCCCTAAATGTTGTGTATCCCCCCCAAAAAAAAACTGATGACATACACACACTATATTATGGCTCCAATATCAACCTAAGCTTCACTCCATCCCCTCCAAATTTCAAATAATATTTTCGCTTATGAATATAAATGTTATAAATGTGTTATTGTAATATAATGATACAACTAACCTCTTTACTTGAATTGCTAAATATTTCTTTAAACATAACTTAACCATATTACTACATTCACACTCATAATTATACATTTAGTTTATAATTCATAAATTTAATTGTGAATAAATAAATAGACTTAAGGATGTCATATTAATGTATATTATTTTAAATATTAGAATTGGTAATTTTTTTAAACATTAGTTTATTTATCCTAAATATTCATATGAGTTACTTACTCATAAGTTTATGACACATGTATTTTAAAACTATAATCTCTTATGGTTATATTTAATGAGGAGAGGCTATACAATTACGGATATATATATATATATATATATATATATATATAAGAATATAGAATGCTTAGTTCCGTAACCTCATAGATTGGTGAAAGGGGTAGCACAAAATTACAACAATTATATTGAACTAGTTCATATTTGTTTACGTAATGGTTTAATTATTTTAATGAAATTACTAAAATTGATATTTTAAATAATTTTTTAATTATTTGTTAATTAATAAAAACTAGATAGAATTTTTAAGAGATCGTTTTGTTAAATCGTTTTTACGATTTTTATGATATATTCTATAAAATAATAATAAGTATATAGGATTGAAAGTTTTAAATATGATTTATTTAATATTTTTTCTACAGTTCCCAAATGTTGGTATAAAAATTGTAGTTTTTAGACCTAAAAATGTTATATTTAGATACAATAGTACAATAGTATTATAATGTTTCATTATTATTGTAAGAATTACTATATCTAATTTCTCTAGCACCAGTTTAAATTATAATGATGAAACATATTATTACCCGTCAATGGTCAAAGTTTACATCAGCCAAAACAAATATAAAATTAAGCTTACATTCTAATTTAACAATTTTAGTCTACACATATTATTAATAATATTAATTTATTATATTTGATTTGTATTGTGTATTCTGTATAGTTATAGTATATAGCATATGTATTGATGAACATAAGTCAACATTTTCTAGATTAAAATATATACCTATATTTTCACTTTTATTTGCTATAATTGAAATGATCAGTTCTTAATACATGAGTGTATTTTGCATACCTACAGAAAAAATATTATAGATATTGATATTATTGATTGATATATTTTAAAAATACATTATCTTGTTGGAATTCTTCTGATTATAATGTTATAAATTTATAACAACATAAAAATTGATTTAAGCTAAAATATAAAATACTTAAATAATTCTCCATCAAACTTGGTATATAAGTAACTTAAAAAATCATGTGTGAATTTGTTAAATTCGTTAAATCTTTTTCAATTTACTAAACCAAAAGTAGGTATAATATCATATTATGGAATATTATTTATTAAAACGTTGAATTGGATTTGTGCTGAATGATATGACCTTGAACGTAAAAAATCTTGAACCATTTGATCCTTGAACGTAACTGTATTAAAGCAAGATGTATTTGAATGAAAATACCTTGAACCGTGTTATTACCTTTGTGTATAGTTTAAATTTTAAAAAGAATCAATTTGAAAATAACGTTTTCGTGAATACAAAAAGTATTATAACCTTATCACGGGAAGTCAATATCAATAAAAATAATATTAGATTAGATAAATAATAACTTAATAACGAATAATTTTAGATAATTATTGCATGGAGTTTGACAAATTTAAATAACATGATACATTGATACATCGTTTATAAATGATTAATATGATATACAACAAGACAAATATTTCATACAGAAATAAGGTCATAAACAAGTTATAGTAACAATAATTCAATTAAAAGATAAGTGTTTTATTGAAATTCAATACAAACATAATTTATATTTCTTTAAAACTGCGATACTGAAAAAATCAAAGAAAGAACAAAACTGTTAAATTTAATTTTATTAAATTGAAATATTGAATGACTATGATATTATACATATTATAGTTTGTGTATAAGAAATAAATAATGAGTATAGAACCTTCAATATATAACCACAGACTATATGAAAATATATAATCTGTGATATAATTTCTGCAGGTAAAATAAATTTACAATCGATATTTGAACAGTAAGAGCTGAACATTTGTGCCTCAGATCTATTAAAAAATTGTCTTCCTTCAAGCTAAAAACGTGTCTATATGTCATTCTTCAGAAAGATTTACTGTAATCTGTAAGCTCACAGTTGTATTCTTTAATAATATTAACATAAAATGACATGCATTATTAATAATTATTATCTGTGATGTTTGAACTATTATTTAATATTTTCTATTAATGTTTAATATTTACTACATGCCTAATGTCTACATAAAATATCTTTGAATCAATTTTTTCGTCCTTAAAATAGTATTATAAAATTTAGTCATCGGCCACTGCCAACTGCATTTTGATCATAGGCCGTAGGAACTATTCCTGTATCAGCGTATCCCGTTGCGGGCGTTGTGGCCAGTCTCTATTGCTGCAGTTGATTCAGCGCATTTATCTTGTCTAATATCTTATTATTAAAATCAAGAAATTAATAAATAGCGAAAAAAAATTCTGGAATCATTCATCAAAGTGATGTATATGTTTCACTCTATCTGTTATTCAATCATAAAAGTGAAGAAAAACTTTTAAAAATTTAGAATTGTATAATATTTAAATAAAATATCAATAGGTATATTCATTTAGAACTCTGGATCTATAAACTATGGTCTATGGTTTCATGATTTGTAAAATCTAATATAACATATTTACTCATTAATTATACAAAATGTATGTTTTATTTTTATGATTATTCCTGTACGGCTGTACATCATGTATCTACAACCTATAACTACTTTTATTTGCATTTATTTATAATATTATTATTATTTGAATACTCAGGAATTAACTGCTCAGTTAAATTACTAATATTATGGATTATTACAAAAATATACTATTACATGTTTTAATACGCAGGATAGGTTAAGTTATATTTAATAAGGTACTCATATTTTTCCCCGAAAGTCCGTAAACCCGTAAAATTTTTTCCTAAATGACATTTTCGCCGAATGGTATTCTTCCAAAAAGCTATTTTCCTGACGGTTATTTTTGAAAAAAAAAGAAATATTGCATGTAAGGTAATAAAAACGAAAACCGCATAGGTATACTGTGATACATCGGCTAATGGCTAAATTATGAAATAAGCGCTAAAAGTGCAAAAAGACACATATTTTGTGCCAAAATTAATTGTTGATATATTTTATTTAATAACCATTACTAGCACGAATAATTACAGTAATAAATTTATTCATCTTTATTCTAGCAGACGGAATTCTAACTACGGAATAAAAAGTTGATATAAAAATCTATATTTTTACTCATTAAATAAAATGCACCTAATACCTTGATTTGTATAAGTTTTAGTAAAATAAATTTTACACGAAGCTTACAGGATTGTAAGTCATGATTTTCTATCTCTGTCTATCACACGCCCAAGGCCCAACAGGAATTTCGATGTTTTTTTTATTTCCAATGTACCCATTGATCAATTATTGAAATAAGAATTTCGAAAACTCATTTAAATTTGCTATTAAGTCTACTTTAGATCGACTTTTCCACTCTTTTGATTTTGTCCTCAAAAATTTCACAAAATAGAATTACACAAATTAGAAACATAAAAATCAATAAAAATTAATTTTCGGGTGAGTTAGCACAACATTTTAAAAATGTGATGAAATCGATTTACGAAAGACTTCACAAAGAATTCAAATCAGTTCTAAAAATTCTTATGCATTAATTGATCGATCGGTGTACGTTGTAAATAGAAAACATCCAGATTATTATTTTGTGCGTGTGATAGACAGAGACAGAAGATTATAGCTTACAATCCCCTTACATAGTTACATAATGAATACTTAAGAAGTCCTAACAAAATGTTATACTTATACACAAATCTGCTAACACACACTATCGTGTATGACAATCTATTTTGATTAGATAATAATATATTTTTCATGTTTTTGAACGATATAGTTCTAATAAATTTAAAATTAACCATCTAGAATGAAGCATACAGGCGCAATTAATAAATACATTATAATATATATATATATATATATATACACACACATATATTAACAGTGGAACAAAGATACCTATTTTTTTTATGAATTTAGGGTTTTCGTATGATACGATTTTCTTTTCTTATCTGATGTAGTTTATGTCTTCTACCGGGTATACCCACAAGAAATATGCTTCATACACCCACAGTTTCACATATATATTGAGAAAATAATATTTTGATTTAAAATATGATTTAGTCCTCTTTTGGTGATTACCATTACAATTTACAACTAAATGATAATACATTAATACTAATTAGGTATTATAATAGTATATGATAAATATAATGTATTTAGGTTCTATTTAGGTAATTTTATTAATAATATAAATTTTTTTTCGATTACGTGAACAATAACTGTCGAGAAAAATATTGTGAACCATCATTTGATAATCATAAAAACAAAATGTGTATAATTTTCCTTAAAAAAACCCACTTGTAAACAATAATATTTTTTTTTGATTCTGGAACGATGATATAAGAATTAAGTATATAATATTTCCTGCCGTGACTCATTGGAATCGCTGTGATTACGCCTACTCATATTATCAATACAACATAATATGTCATAATAGTAGTGTATATTAAAATCAAATGAAATATGTGTATTATGACGTGTGTCGCGTGTGCATGAATAAACGACTGTTTTACGTATAATACGTACTATGTGTCTATGTATAGTAACTAATGGCAAGTGGTAACTATTACCTAGTAGGTACTTGTACTGTATGTTGTAGGTACAATCTTTATTATTAGTTATACGGTATGAGCAGGGCCGTATTTAAATTTTTGTGTTCCTGGGACAATAAAATTGAATCGCCCCCTCCCCATCCGTAATGAATGTTTTATATACATTGTTAGTTGTTATATAATATAATATATGTAGAAGCAGTTTTAATATTTTCCGCCCTTAAAAAATTTTTGCTATGGGTAACACGGAACCGTTGCACTCTTCCCCCCTAAATTCGGGCCTGGGTATAAGCAACACGTCAACCCGCAGTCAAGCGGACATTTTTAATATTGGATAGAAAAAAAAAATTACTATTGAATCACCATGTGATCGTATCGGAAACAAAAATTTAAAAATATCGTAAAATCGTCGACGGTCCTATATGCGTGTAACGACAACGCATTAGCATGTGCGTTGTAACTTGTATGATTATATAATATATATATAATACGAAATGCGTATTAGGTACATATAATGTAATATTACATAATATAGATTATGTATACATAACAATGTAAATGCAGCAGACGACACCAGTGGCGATCGGAAAAGGGGGTGGCTGCAAGAGGCTGCAGATGACACGTTTTAGTAATGACAATGCGATAACATGGAGAATATTACGATACCTATGCCATCATAATTTTCGTCGCTCGTTCACGATTTATTTAGGACGGATTATTATTTTTTATTTCCATTTGTACGTGCGGTACTCGTCCTGTCGCCGCCACCCACATCACGACGATTCATTATTTATATTTATAAACATTATATCACATTGATATTATATGTATATACGAGTATATATCCCGTATAGTTAATAATACCGGCCGGAACATCCAAAACGGAATCGCACCGCTCGGCGGCGGTGTACCGCGATGGGGAATGATCCGTTCAAGGCGCGACGCTTATCCCCGAGGTTCAACGGCCACCTGCTATAATTATAACACTTGAGACGGGACCAAATGCGAGATTCCCGTGCAGCACGGGTCGCTGCCATTAACAACCATAACGTGTCCCGGTGTCCGTTCTCCGGGACGTGTTTCATCATTGCGATAAATCGCAACCACGCACATGGGAGATATATCCCTCGTTTAATATATTATTATTATTATTATTTGTACAGCAATATTATTATACAGCAAAATAGTGTTGAAATGTCCGTGCAGAGTGGTATATGGTTACGGTTTTTTAGAGGCGCGCGCGATGTTTATTTTGACGGCATCGACCGTGGAGAAAAAAGAAAACGGCCGATGTTGTACGGCAAGGGAAAAAAAACAAAAACCAAAAAAAAATGTCACATGGTTTTCACGTGCGTGCGTTGTGTACTATGTGTTGTACTACGGGCGCGTGCGGAAGGCGACGGCGGCGGCGGCGGCGGCGGCGACGTGTTCTCGGGCTCGCAGTTTGCGTAAATAAAATAGGCGCGGCTCGAGTTTCGGATCGATTAAAACTCGCCGCGTCGCCACGCACGCACGCACGCATTTGCGTCTCGCCGATTCCCTCTCGAGCCGGCCGGCCGCACAAAAGACCCGTACTACGGTGTATACAATATAATATTATATATTTATATAATACGCGAGAGGATAGGCAGCCACCGCCGGCAAGGCCTATATATGTGTATATATATATATATATATATATATATTATTATAAGAAGCCTATTATGTGCGTGTGCGCGTGTGTGTGTGTGTGTGATGCATCGTACACAGAATATTATTTTATTGTATACGCATTATTATTATATACATATGTGCCCGTTACCGCTCCGCTCCGTCCACTCTCGTCGCGGTATGTGTCGGAATGCCATTCATTTGCAGGGCCGGCAAAGCGAACGGCGGCGGCGGCGTCTGTACGGCGAGCGGGCAGACGGCTATAATAATAATAATAATACGGCCGAATGCCGTCGCGACCGACTACGGATCGACGCGGGCGCGAGCTCCGTGCACGCACGAACCGGCCTCTGCGGACGCGATCACCGTCGCCGCATTCCACAGCATCCGGCCGCCGCAGCCGTACCACCACCGTTCTTCCCGCATAGCCGACGCCGCCGCCGTGTCCGTTGTACGACATACGCGCGCGCGTGGTCCGCGTCCGCGCCGCCGCCGACGTTGCGCGAATCGACCCGCAAAATACGCCCTACAGACGACTTTGTCTAGACGTCTTGTTATACACGCGGATGCGACGACCTACACGAATAACGAAAATAGATTGTATTATTATTATAAGGTGTCCCTCTCTCTGGCGTTATATACATATTACACATTTATATATACTATATGTATGTATATTCACGTATACACACGCACAAACGCCGTGCACGACTGCTATGCGATACCCACCCGAGCCAAATGCCTGCAATATATATATACGCATAATATGTGCTGCATATTATTATTATCTTCGTATAGTTTTTACACCACCTAATTATATTTATATATATATATATAGAAGTGCATATAATTAATAGTCCGGCATTCCGTGTTCGGTAGTGCCGGTCGCCGGATCTTTATCGGGATGATGTATTTTACGTTCAGGAGCATGAAGATTATATATATATATACACACATTGGTGTTGCCAAGAGGGGGTTAGCGGATCATAATCCCCCCGAAATTGTATATTTTAACTTATATTTAATCGGCTTATAAAAATTTAAAATTCGGTACTTATGTAGGAGAGAATTAAAAATTTAACCCCCTCCCCCAATATTTATAGGGCTACGCCACTATATATATATACAAATCTGATTACGTTTTGGGCCGTTTTCTTTTCGCTCACAGATTGATGTCCCTGGGTCCAGATCAACGGCCAACACCAATGTATAAGCACTCCAGAAGTGTGGCGGTTCGGACGAAACGATCAAACTGATTTCCGTTCGCAGTGGTGTATTTGGGAATTTCAGGATAAAGACAAGGGCAACAGATATTTTACCGCCCTCAATTGCATTATATTAGCTCCTAAATAACTTCCGAGCCCTACTAATTACTACCATTACTTGATTGTGGTTCGTACAGCCGATATTATTATCAATATTTTATGGTATTCAAATAAAAATTTGCCATCCATCCAAGTTTTTGAACATTTGCCACCCCTGGGCAACGGGACCCATAGACCATAGTTCATACCTAAATATGCCCCTGCCTGTACACGTACGTTCTTGGTCTGTCCTTTTTTCATTGGCCATCACATTTGCCCAGCCCAGAGGGCTTCGAATTTCGGGCTTTGGTTACATTTGGCTCTACCATACTACATACGTATAGTTGTACAGCGGGACATTATTGCAGTCGTCCAGTATTTGAAATAATAAGCGACACAGCATTTATATTCTATAATTTCGGGATGGTTTGATTTCCTTCATTGGGCTATTCAAAATACAATACAATAACAATTTAATTTAGTCTCATTTATTTGACATTGAAATTGTTTAAATTTGATTCGATTGTGTATTTTTGTTTGCTTTTCATCCGTTCTTTTTTTGTTATCGAACATGAGAGTCCCTGAGAAAAGTGTTGTAATTACTTAAATCATACGAGAAACGTCTCATATTTCTATTTTTAATTCGGTACAATAATGGTACCCCTCACACAGCACACGTGAGTCTGCGAGTGTATACTGTATATATTAATATTTTATACATGTTATGTTTTCTTTGAATTCCCTCTTTCCGTGTATAATTTGTACACATTACATTATTAATAATTAAAACATTTTTCGATTTACCATTACATAATTATACGTTATAAGCATCATAGACGCATAATGTTTAAATACATTCATTTTTTTAATTTTTATTCTATACGATTTACCAAAGGGTGATTACGATTTAGAAGAAACCATGGGAGCTACCAGTCTCGAATCTGGATCCATGAATAGCAACATTTTTGTTATGGATGGATAAAAAAATTATAATTGTTATGTTTTGACGACCATGTTTTTCATTGTAAAAAAATAAATGTTTTTCGTATACTTACTGAAATCACACGTCATACGTCAATAATGGTCATAAATCATAATAGTCATACCAGTCATAACACTCATTAATGTACTTAATGCCGGCAGTATTAATGCCACCGCGTCAATGTGCAGTAGCTTATTTACGGAAAGGCTGAAGGGGGATATGATATGGTAGATATGGGGAATAGATCACTCTTTGAACTTCTTTTTACATGTTTTATATTTATAATAGGTATGATCTTTACCTTGACAATTTAATTCTAAATGAGGAAATAAGTCAATAAGAATTCGACGACTGAAAATTCGTTTGAATTCACGTTGCTGGTTATCACGTACTATAGGCAGAAAGAGAGAATTGTTTGTGTTTCATAAAAAAATGATATATTTTCGTTGAAGCCCCTCGGCATACATTAATATGTAAAAAATGTGACCTACCCTAAAATGTTTATGGATTACCACCTATGTCGCGTATCATTTTCTTCTTAAAAAAGAAGATTAAGTCATAACTTAGGAATATTATGACAGAAGTAAACATTTGATTCTTCTTTAATATTTATCTTTATATAATTACACTGTGACTATAAATATGTACATTTTTTTATTAAAGTAAACTAAATGGGTTTGCTCTATTGTCATGTTACTGAAACATTCAAATTCCATCAGATGAGGTCTTCAAAAACGAGGAAATCAGATTTTATGTTATAGTGATGTAAATAAAAGCATAAAAGGTAATATATAATAATAATATTATATATAATAGCTTTCGTAAAACGGCGTTGCAAGGGATTTAATTTTCCAGTAATAAGATTATATGAATACAAATAACATCTGGTTGAAAATTGAAAAGATACACTGATGTATAGTAGTGGTTTTCTACATCATAAAACAAAACTACTGATTCTATTCGGTTTCAGCTATTTTTTCTATTTTGAATTCCTTTACCCCTCTGACCACCTGGGAGCTAGGGAATTGAATTTTAAATATTATTTATTTGTACTATCAACGGTTCTTTTTTTTGGCAATTTTGTCTATTGACATAAAATATTACCTTATAATAACCAATATGTGAAAAAAATATACGCCCAACCCAAAGCTTAAACGACCATCGATCCTTAAAAATGCTTTCTTATTGCACATCTAGACTCTAGAGTATTAGAAAATTACTATGTTAAATTTTATATTCGTACGTTGTCTAATTTTTAAAAAATCACGAATAATGAGTGAGACGTGAGTGGTATTTGGCTTTTATATATAGTATATACCTATATATATATATATATATATATATTATAAATAAAAAGATAAAATAACGTATCAATGTAAATCATAAACTACAGGGCCTAGAGACTTAACATTTTACAAAGAAGTTCCTTTTACAACATAAGTGAGCACTAATAAATGATTTTTTGAAAATTTCATTTTTAAGAGTCGATGGATTATGGCAGTTTGCGCTTAGGGCTGGATGTTAAATTTTATTACCAATATAATATTTTTTTTTTGGTTGATTTTATGATGATGGATAATAAAGTACTCAGTAAATGTTTAGAGTCTCTATGGCAACCAAAATAACAATCAAATATGAAATAACAAAAATCATAGTCTAACTCTTGAGAATTTTATTCAAAATTATTCGAAAATCGGTTGAGAAATTCAAAAACTAACATTTTCAACATTGCAAATACTATATAAACAAAATTTACAATCAGAAAAATTATATCTGTGTATATATGGGAGCAATCCTACTGGTCGAAATCGTGTACAAAGTTACATAAAAACAGATAATAACACTAACAATTTTTTCCTTCGAAATTCTAAATCTAAGGGGGTCAAAAGGGGTAAAATACCTTTAGCCGGAACAGACGAAACCACAGAAGATATGGGTATGAAATTTTGTCGATAGTTTCGTTTGATAATGTAAAGACTCACCAAGAAAGAATTTTTTCAAAATTCAAGTCCTAAGAAAGTTAAAAGGGATAAAAGAGGAAAACATCAAAAAAATCACCAACCGGAACTGTTGAAGCAATAATGATAAATAATACTGATAAATTAAACCCTGGGCAACGCCAGTTGATGAAAGTTAGTATAATATAAAAACATATGAAATTTAATATAAAAATTACAAATTAATATTATATTATAAAATATTTGATTACGGTTTACAGGTACAGATTTACAAAAATATTATGCCACATATTATACTTTATTAGTCACTATTATTACTTTGAAAAAACGAGTTTAATGTATATGAAATAATAATATTAATAGCCAATCACAGGGGCAATTTATTGAGATTTCAAATGGGTAGGTAATACCCTCTGCATTTCATCAAAAAAAAAAAAAAAAAAATGGCACAACAAAATTTTTAAATAAACAAAAACAATTTTGTATACAACTTCATAATTTGCATTTATTAATTTAAATTTATATATTTAATGTGAATATAAGATATTTGTAGTATTAAAAATATAATCCTGATCAATTTTTAAAACTGAATTTATGTTATACAATTTTAAACATTATTATAAAATTTATTTTAATTACCTAGCGACATTTTTATTTTTCATTTTAATCGTAATGTTGATTGGGGGACTACTTTAGATGCTGGGGGAACTACGCCCCTCTAGTCCCCTCAAATTGTGCTTATATAGCCACATTTTTGAGAAATATGTGAGAATAGGTCCTCTTCAGGTCAATGAAATATCTTTCAATGCATATGCCCCCTTCCCCCTTGACAAAATCCTAAATACGCCACTGCTTATGAACGAGAAAACAATAAGCAATAGAACGTGTCGCCTTTGGTATAATATACACAATACGAGAACGCGATAAACGTTGTAGAAACGAGTTTTTATTAAGTCGATACTAAATGGTTTATTTTCACTTTAAATTCGAACTATTCATGTACGTCCCGTTAAAATCAAACTGCACGCTTTTACATTTCCCCTGCTGCATTTACTGTGCGTATTATATACTACAGTATCGTGGATATAAAAAATACTTATATATTATATTCATTCGTACAGCATACTACTATTTATACAAGTATACCTAGCGCGCACTCTCGTTACACCACATACCTATCGATACGTCATACGATCGCGATTTACTGCGGAGAAAGAGGTACCTATACGAATACGACACACACGCACTATACGGATACCTATAAAAAAAATATAAAAATACCGTCTGGTATACGAGGTAAATGCGGTCTTCAAATCTAACAATAATCCTTACTCAACGATATTTCCCGTGTCACGTATGTCTACATTTAGTATAGGTACATATACTATATAAGTGCATAACTCAATAAAAACATTATGGTCAGAGCGCAGATAAATAATATTCTACTAGTGTCTATAGTATATATATTATTATATTATTATGCTTTTCGTTATCTAAAGATTATTAGTTATTAATTATTATTAATGTTATTATACTTATTGATTTAGGTAATTCCAAAATTAGTTTATTACCAAGTAGGTGTAAATAAATTCTCCGTGATTGAAATTTGTTAAAATAAAAATACATCAGGTATATTCCATACTGAAACATGATTTTATAAAATCATACTTATTATATGCAATATATTTGTGATATACGTGAATCGTCTTTCACACGTGGAAACCGTTTTTATAACAGTTATATTATTGTAATTAAGCTATTATAGCTATGGTTAATTTATAAATGTTTACTCATTAGGTACACCGTATACACATACATAAACATTTCTTAATAACATTTTACCAAGAAGTAATTTTCTTTTTCAATTCATAATAACCACATCGAAAGTATGTATTATTTCGTTATTAAAAATGAATCAATTATACTTGTAGGAAATACGTCATACAACCAAATTGGATATTTTTAAAATTCTGAAAGAGGTGCGAGTTAAACTCTCAAGACAATTAAAACATGTTTAGTGTATTTTCATCTAATTAATTACACTCATGTATCGACAGTATAGGTATAAGTGTACTGGGTACACTATATACACTAATCAGATACGTTGTAAAAGCGTGGGAATATATTTTTTTAATTAATGTTTACGGCAATTCAAATGTATTTATTCGCACTGTTAATTATTCTATAAACAATTAAACACATTTGTTTATTTAAAAATTTAAAAAACACATTCTTTAGTGCATGTTGGTTTATTTTATTTGTAAGCCTAAATGTATAGAATTATATGATATTTATATTTTATTTAAATAACAATCAATACATATAAGTATACGAATATTAATAAAGACTAATCTTTGGTAAGATATTCTAACCATACAGAAGTTCAACTGACATGTAATTATTGATACAAAAATTAAAAGAGACAACATAAAAAAAAAAAAAAAAAATGAATGAGCTAATAATACAATGGATATATTTTTGGATAGAATAGCCGATATGTGAAAACTTACAACTGAGTTATAAGGACCGTGCAGCAATAAATAATCTTACATATTTTTTTTCGAATTAATTGACATTAATCTTTTGAGCCATTTTACCGATTGAAACCAATATTAATAATGATAGCAGCATTCAGCAGTAATGGAATTTACACACAGTACTCATGTTTCTGATCCAACCGAATATACTAAAAGATCTATTTTTGGAATTTGGAACATCACGAACAATTTTGCACGGGCTCCGCACACTGTAGCGCCGGATCCGAGTGCGTCAGGTATGTCTAAAGGTATTTAACTGTCAATGGCTCCTAAACAGCGCTATGAACCGTAAATTGTTCGTTCACGAATCACGACCTACCTTAAATTTATTCAAACGATATTCGAAAAATATTCAAAAGCGATATGATTGGTAAATTGTATAATAATCGTGTTTAACCATAATACAGCGTTCAATTGTAATTTTCATACATGTATTCATACTTATAGTGTAATAGTGTACTCTGTGCATACCATAAGATTTTTATCGATTTTATCCCGGTCCCTGGCAGTGTGTATGTGTGTGTGTCTGTGTGGGTTCAATGTATACCATACGTCCATATGGCATACATATGCATATATAAAAACCGGGTCTTTAAATTAATGACACCTCTCATCGAACTATATGTAAAATAGATAAATCTGTAATTATATAATGTATAAATGTATTAATGAAATAATTACATATAATAATACAATTATTGTATTACTCTCTTATGAAAAAGGATTCCTACACAGGTATAATATGCGCACTGGCCAAACATTCAAACGGAAATGCCTGAAATCATAAACCGTGGTCGATTTGAAACGTTTATAGAATACATTAAGTTAATCGAATTGTTTCCAATCGCGTTTAAATGTTTTCAAATATTTCCTTACAAACTCTAAAAAATAAATGTTTAAGAATAGCCCTGCCCCGCCGTGGTTCACGAGAAACAAACAACTATACACGATAATACGGGCTTGCCATACCTATCTGCATGGATATTGGATAACGTAATCATTCAAAAATGTCTGCGAAAAACTTCACAAAGCTGACGGAGCAGTCCATTATAAATTTGGTCCCGTCAACCTAGGATTAAAACCACATGATATTGATATTTTACTTGAACGCAAAGATGACACTTCAGATTCAGACACATAGATCTATACTCATAAGCTAGGTAACTAATTGTTTGTAAATATTATTGTAAATACTATTGTAAACATATTATATAAACATATTATTCATAAATTGTAAGATATTGTAAAAGTACCCGACTTATGGACACAATTAAATTAATAAATAAAAATATTTCCAAATAACAAATATTTTACACTTTTGTTTCAAAATTGAATATAAATTAGCAAATGTAAGACCATAAACACATAATAATATATACCATGTCCCATAACCGACAACCATAACACAACCATGTAAGCATGTTGAGTTGCTCACCTCTAAGAAGCTGGGCGATGGACGAAATAGTTTTAGCCATAGATTTCACCAGTCGTTCGAAAATAAGTGTTCATTTCACGGTTTGTTATTTCATAATTAACATGGACGAATAATAATTCCTTAATCCGGCAAAATATATTAGACGAAATTAAATATTTTACATGGTCCACACGACTCACTACCGATTAGTAACGACTAGCAATATACGATTTTCTTGTTAGCCCAATTAATTTTTTTGCGATCATACGCACATAATTAATGCGCCGTAATGCGTATTTTCTGTACACTGAATCACTAGTACACTACTTCAATCATATACGTGTCTAAGCAACCTCAAGTCTTGATAAGTGGCCCTCGGCAATCGGCGTACACGTTTGAAAGCTAATGTTTTGTCAGGGGTACAACTGTAAAATAAGCCTGTTTCACCTGCATTAGAAAAAAAATGTCTGGGGGATTTTTCTTTTTAGCCCTTCGACTTTTGCTCTTATCATTTATATTTGCTCGGTAGAGTTTCTCTGTTACGTGTACGTTTAAACCATTTGTAAACGCACTCATCAACACCAGGATTTTCCAGCTCCCCAGCCTTTTTTACTGGACGTAGCCAATTAATAGACAATGTTTTCTTCAATTTTAAGATACGTTGACAAAGTGGAACACAAAATTCTTTGAAATCAAAGATTTTGTTTTCAGTCCATTTTCAGCTTCCCGTATCGCTGCTACTTTATCCTCGTACGCTGGCGTTCTCAGCTCGCGTTTTGATGACGATATTACGAACGAAAAATTACTTACGATCACGTGACGGAACACTGAAGACTGAAATGTAAGTAGATAATGAATCGCTGTCGTGTACTCGACCAATTAGATGAACCATTTATCGGTAACGAAACTAATGATTTTATTTTCGATAGTAAATGTACTTACAAGAGGAAAATACCATATTCGAGTTGTTCACGAAAATATTCGACTTAAACAAGATTTTTTCGCATTATTTAAATCGGAAATCCTAGGGACAAGGAAAAAGGTTCGAGTTAACGACCATTTCGATTTAAAGAAGTTCGGCTGTACTTAGGTGTCCGACTCTGACTGAAGCGAGCCAGACTATAAAATCGCCTCCACAACAAATATTGTAATTCATAAGTACCTAATTTTTTGTATTAGATATTTAGAATACTTTCATATTTTTATCCATCACATTTCACCTTAAATTGAAATGTTAACAAGTAAGAAACAAAATATCTACGAAATTTGTCCACTATATATAGAACTTATACATACATATATAGAATTAAATTGGTTCCCGTTTGTGTACAGGTAAAATCGTAACAATTTTAATTTTAACTTTTAATAATTGGTACAAAGTATAAATTAGATAGTATTAAGAAAAGTATTAAGATAGATTTGATGTGTATTTTATTTTATGGAAACTTTAAACAGCGTTTAGACATTAAATTATATGAAATTTCGAAGTAATAATACAAGAAAACTTACAAGCAAACAGGAAAGAAATAACAAATACTTGGAAAATTTTATTGAGTACATTAATGAAAAGTTTACACAAAATGAATATTTTAGGAAGGTTTGTTTCAAATTTGCAAATCAACGATTTTAAATTGTATATTATTATATTTATGTTTATATATCAGCGGGAACCTATTCGGTAGGTACTTAGAGTTTAGGCTCGGGAACCAATTCGATCCAGTCCCAAATTCATGTCAGTCATATTAATTTACTTTGACCCATTTGGATCTTTAACCAAATTTTTAATCTATAATGCATGAAATAAAAAACAAGCAATTATCATTATTTAAATACAGCAAATTTACTTTTAAAAACTTGAATAATCATAAAAAGTAAAGTTTTTCTGTTTATAGATTTTTATTGATATGGCAAAGGTCTTTCTTTATGCTTATAAAATGCTTGACTAATAAAATATTACAAATTTAAAGATGTTATAATGCTTAATACACACATAATAGGTGAATCAGAAAACAATAAAACAATAAAATTGATATAAAGTAAAAGTCTATCAAAATTGATATACTGATTTATATACAACCTGCGAAGTGTTGAAAAGCTTTTCAGTTAAGGAAACGCTTACATGAAGTATTCCTGATATTAGTCAATGCTTACTTTTTTATCATTATTATTTTGTTATAAGTTATAAAAATTACTACGGGGAGAGAAGTGACTGCTTTAATGTTCCATATTTTTACTGTCAAATTTTTACAAATAAAGATGACAAACCACTCAGAACCAATAACCAGAAATTGTATAATATATATATGTCATAGAGATATTACTTTTGGAAATATTTTTGGATAAGATTAAGGTACAATCATATATTTTTATCTCATTTAACCCTTCTAACCTCCATCATTGATTTTATTCATATATCATAAGTCAGAGGTAATTAAAACTTTATATTCAACATTGAATACTGAAAATAATTTATTTTATTTTTAATTATTAATGTAATAACACACTAAAAATAAAAATTGTTTATAATTTATTAAATATTAATAACAATATATAAGTAATTTACTGGGACATAAAACAACTACCTAATATATATGTATATATGTATACACACAATATTTTTCTATTCAAAGTTTTTGGTAACAAAACTTAGAACTTGTTAGTTATTAGTTATTATTAAGATATTATTTATCTATGTTCACAACACTCATTAGCTTATTTCAATGAGTATTATTAATTAAAAAGGAATAAATAATTAATAATAAACTATTAATTAAGAATGAAATTTAAATATTTCAATCAATAAGTTACAAATTTACCATTTATTATTTATTTATGTAAAAATGCATAATAGTATAATATAATTAATGATAAAAATGATAGGACAAAATTATAGTTATTTACAGCCCGAAATAATAAAACAATAACAATAATTTTAAGTAATTTATTTATACTATTATAACTACTAATAATACTTGATTTGAATTTTCTGCTCATAAAGCAAGGCTTAGATTTAAAAATCAATATGATGGTTCATTGATAAACTTGTTTTGGTTTTTTATATATATTTTTTAAATGCCAATAAAATTTGAGCTATTAAGTGATTTTATTGAAGTGGGCGAACTAAAGATACGAGCAATATTAAATTTGAAAAACTTAATAAGATCGAATCATAGGTGGCACTGACTGTACTTCTTTGTCATCCAGAGTATGGTCAATCACAGATCTATATGTTAATGTAATCTAAAAAAAATTAAATAAAAATATTTATACAATAAACACTCATAATAAATATAAAAAATATTGATGATTTTCTACTAACTTCTCCAGACTCAGGATTGATGCTAGCGAGTGTATGTTTCCTCCAGTGTTTTTCAATTGGTATCTTGGTTTGGCCTTCTAATGGTTTTTTATAATCAAATTCATCAATACGATCCTGAGAAAATAAACTTGTTAATAAATGTATTAGCTGCATGAGTGAACTTTAAATCTTGGTACAGAAATATAAAACATAATTTTTGTAGATTTTTAATAAACAAGGTAAAATAAATCTTGTTAAATACGAAAAAATTAGGTGTACCAATAAAAAGTGCAATACTTACTTTGAAATCATCTCGTGCATGTGCTCCTCTAGATTCTTTTCGTTCAGCAGCAGATACAATAGTTTGTTGTGCAGTGATTAATAAATTTTGTAATTCTAAGGATTCCACTAAATCAGAATTCCAAACCATAGTTCTATCGTTAATCTAAAATATACATATTTATATATATAAATGTATATATACTGTATTGTTAGCGTTAATAATATACATTTTACTATAAAGTATTCTAAATGTTTTCAGTAGCTAACTATATTTCTTAAAAATGTTATCTTTTAGGTATGGAAATGTTCTAATTGTTTATTTCAGTAAATATATATGTATTATGATTTCTAATAAATTCCGATTTTTTTGTTTTGTACTGAATAATTATTGGAACATTTTTATCATTCAATAATAAGTACCTAGGTTTAAAACTAAAGAAAAACCTGTATTTCTGAATAAAGGATATCCAGCATTTTATACTTGCATCAGTTGCACCCATAGAATCACATTCAATTTTATATTTTAGTAAATTAAAGAATAGTCCAATGATACATAAAAAATTAAATTAAAGTTATTTAGTATTGAAAATAAGATTAAAATGCAATTCTAAGATTATCATTACAATAATAATATAATAGATAAAAATATATCTAATAAATACTGAATAACTTTATACTGAATATGTAGGTTGATAAATAAACAGTAAGTAGATATATACTGAGTATAATGATGAACTAACAATTAATAATGAATAATTCTTACTTTAATATCCTTGAGTTTTGAATAGATGGCTTGCATCTTTTTACGACCTTCATCTAAAGTACTTCCAGTTCTAAATACAGCAGCATAAAGTTGCATATTTTTTTGCATATCTAAACGCAAATCTGCAGTCGGTACTGTTCCATTACTAAAACGCAATTTGTCAATATTTGCAATTGATTCTTCTCCAGCATTCTAATAAAATTCATTGTTATTTTCATAAAAATAAATATCTTTATTCAACTTTACTTCATTAATTGTTGGTATTTTATCTCCAGGCTTGTTATACTTAGCAATATCTAAAGCACAAGAACGCCCAAATACTACTAACTCAAGTAATGAATTAGCACCTAAACGATTAGCTCCATGAACTGATGTACATGCTGCTTCACCACAAGCATACAATCCTGGGACTACTTTATCTTCTCCATTCTTAGGATTAATAACCTAAATAAAACAATAAAATAAACAATGAAGTTAATAAAAGACATAATGTATCTCACAAAACAATTAAACAATTTAACTAGCTCAATAACCAAGATGCAGTGTGTTCATGTTTTATGTTTTCATGAAAAATGTATAGTAAAACTAATTATGATATAATCATAACTAAGTCTTAGTTATGAATTACTTATTTTTAAAGTAAGTATCAGTACAAAATCTTGCACAAAGATTTAATATTATATTTTAATGAAATAAAACCATAGGTTTAATTTCAAACAAATAATTTAAATGTCTCTACAGCACACACAATACAGTATAAATGCATTTAAACAACTTAAATAAGATTGTGTAATGAATAGGTTAGGTCAGGGGTCTCTAACCTACGGCCCGCAGGGGAAAACATTACTTGATGTCATTTAATACATTTTAGTTTTAAAGCAATGGTTAAGAAGTCAAAATGACAAAAAATTTGGTTTGTCAAAATTTGATTTTAAAAACACTAGTTACTATTTAAAAAAATACAAGTTGTATTACGTATAATGTATAAGCACAGTAAAAGAAATACTATTTTGAATATCATCAAAATATGTTTATTTCTGTATTCCCTACTTCCTCCTGAAAATCCCATACCAATCTAAAGTCTCTGGACTGGAATATTTTCTGTTAACTCTAAAGTTTAAATGGAAACACAATGTAAAATTTAGAAGCACAAAAAAAAAATAAATACAACTAAAAGATTCCACTATAAATTGTGTATACTAAAAACTAGTTATACCTGTCCTCGGTAGTTAGTGGGTATTCCTCCCATGTTATAATGAACAGTAGGCAAGACTGGTATAGGCTCTTTGGTAACATCAACACCAGCAAATATCATAGCAGTTTCTGAAATACCAGGTAATCTAGCATGTAATTGTTCTGCAGGCAAGTGATGTAATTGGAGATATACATGATCTTTTTCTGGACCACATCCTCTAAAATAATAATGATTTCATAAATCAGTGACTTAACAAATTTGTTTTCAAATCATTCAGAAAATTTTAATTAAATTAAATAATGTTAACCTAAATAAACTTATAGCTTTTATATTTTTTTAAATCAACTTTATGGATGCTTTAATATATAATGAAAGGCTGATCATGATTATAATATACTATGGCTAGCAAATAAGAAAATACCTGATCAAGTAATCAACTAAATGCAGGTCTATAGAGGGAAATCTGTATATGATAACTTTATTATAAAATAGTATAACTAAACTAAAATGTTAAATTATTCTTATACATATCATCAAAAAATAAAAATGTATTAATATACCTTCCTTCCATGATTTCAACAGTCATTGACCGAGATACAACATCTCTTGATGCTAGCTCTTTAGCATTAGGAGCGTACTTTTCCATGAATCTTTCGCCTAATCCATTGATCAGATATCCTCCTTCACCACGACAACCTTCGGTCATTAAACAACCAGCACCATAGATACCAGTTGGGTGGAATTGTACAAATTCCATATCTTGCATTGGAATTCCAGCTCTAGATGCTAAAGCTTGTCCATCACCTGTACATGTATGAGCAGCTGTACATGAAAAGTAAGCTCTTGCATAACCACCAGTAGCTAAAACCTATTCATATTAAAAATAATAATTAAATTAACTAAAATATAAATGATAGCAATAAAAATATACGAACAGTATTCTTAGCTCTAAAACGATGAATAGTACCATCTTCTAAACATAATGCAATAACTCCAACACATTCTCCTTTATCCATAATCAGATCCAAAGCAAAATATTCCACAAAATAATTGCAATTGAACTTTAAAGAGTATCCATACAATGTATGTAAAAGTGAATGGCCTGTTCTATCAGCTACACAACAAGTACGGTGAGCCTGACCACCTTTTCCGAATTTTAAGCTTTGGCCACCAAATGCACGTTGATATATTTTTCCTCCATCTGTACGACTGAAAGGCATACCTGTACAAAATAATATATATGAATATATAAATTTAATAGTTTAAATGTCTGTAAAATAAACGAAAATACTTGTTATTGAAATAAAACTATGGCGCATTAGTACACTTTATAATTATTTAACATTTCTATATGTTATATGCATGTTTAAAATAAATGATCAATAACTTTATTTACATTATATTTCAAATGGTTTTACCGTAATTTTCTAACTCAATGACAGCAGCAGGAGCTTCTCTTGTTAAATAATGTATAGCATCCTGATCACCTAACCAATCTGAGCCTTTAACTGTATCAAACCTAAATTATAAATAAAATGAACTAATTATTATCTAACAAACAAGTTATAAGTACTTTTTTTATAATCTTAAATATTTTAAAATAAAATACAAAGATTTTAATCCAAAAAAATTGTAAACAAATATATTGGACAAATAATGATTTTATTTAAATAGAAATGTTTACATGTGCCATCGCCAATCATCATCTTCCATATTCCCTAGAGCTGCATTTATTCCACCTTGTGCAGCAACTGTATGGGATCTAGTAGGAAAAAGTTTCGTTATAACAGCTGTTTTAAAGCCTTCTTGTACTAAGCCAAAAGCAGCCCGAAGACCAGCTCCTCCAGCACCAACTACAACAGCGTCATACTCGTGATCTATTACTGAATAAGCACTAGTTCCCTAAAAATATTCAATATATAAAGAAACAATTTTAATTATCTGTCAAAATAACATAATTTAAAATAATACATAAAAATAAAGATATGATATTTTTTCAATAATAATAAAACTAATTCAAATAAGTTTTTCTAGGGTTTTCTAAGGAGGGGATGAACTTACTGCTGAACTTGATGTTTTTGACGAATAATGTTGTAAGTTACTTGTGCAAATAAATGGACGGCTCCAATTATTCTAAAAAAATATATACAAATAAATGATTTTAATTTTATGAAACATTGGTATAAATATGAAATAAAACATAATTTAAAATATCTTTTAAGTTATATAATAGTTTTAACAAACAATTATTTGTTCATATGCACAATTACATGACACATAAATATTATTAATCTTTACATAAATTATAATTAATATATACAGAAAATCCATTAATAATGATCACCCCATTTTTATGCTTATAACAAGTTTTTTAAATTTTGATTTTGGAAAATATACATGTACTTATACCTAATAAGAACATATTTTAAAATACTTAGATTTTGTGTACCACTTCAGGAGTATCATGTGGCAATATAACTAAAAATATTCATACAAATCATCAAAAAAAAAAGTTACTTCATGATTTATTAAGTTAAATTATTAAGTTTCAAACTTCTTATTTTTTATATTTATAATAATAATACTTAATAATACTTGGTTATTTTTTTAGTTTAAGAATTAAATAACTATACAGTTTTAACATTCTTAGTTTTTACAATACAACTAAATGATTTTTTTTAGCAAGTTAAAGTAATACAAAATATTCGAATTTTAAACTGCAATATAGAAATATTTCAATTTACTGAAATTATTACAACACATTATGTAATATTGTGCAATAATTTCATATAGTGGTTAAGTTTTCATTTTAAGAACCAAAATACAATGGTTTATAAAAATATCATACATAATTAAATACAAATAAACATATATTATTATTTATAATTTTTATTGTTCTGAATAAATTGAAATAAAAACCAATTATTCAAGAAAGTAGTTCACAGAATTATAACTTAGCATTATAGCTATACTCTAATCAGCAATTATTGTATTTAATAAGCGTGTTTAAAAAAGAAGTATTACTAGCTGATTAAAATTCAAAATTGGTACAAAGGAGAAAATTGTCTCAAGGTTTCCACCCTAAAACAGCAAATATAAATTATAAGGTATAAGTTAAAAATTATGATAAATAAAATTATATATATATATATATATATTAATTTAATTTAAGAAATCCCTATTCATAATACAAAGTGTTTGACATTAGGTATATTCCTTGATTTATATTTTCATTATTAGGGCAAGTAATTAGATAAATCATTTTTTTGGTACATACAAAGGTTAAAGATTAATTGCTCGCTAATATTAATTAAAAGATAAGATATAAGAATTTAAAATCATTTTTTAATATTTTCCTATAACTAAAAACAAAAATTATAATAGGTAGGTTCATTTTTTTTTTTAAATATTTTTTTTTTTTCACTAATTGATTGCGTTTTAATTGACAGTATAGTATTATGATTTATGACTAATATTAGTCATCAAACAATAATTTACTCTATATAATAATATCTATATATTACTTACAATTTTTGAATAAGTACTTCGTGATATTGGATTGACAACCTTTAATATACTAGCCATTTTATTTTTTTACTGCAGTAATATGTTTTCTCGAAGAATTTTAAATTTTTTTTTTTTTTTTATCTTCAGCAACGAAATGGTCAAATGTCAAATATTTACTCCTCAGTACTCAGTAGTCAGCACTTGAAAGTGGCAACAGTAGTACAGTACTACAGTACAGTACAGTGGAAACTGCTATAGTAAAATCCAACCATTTTCTAATCAGCTGCAAAATCAGTAGCAAAACATGAATAGTAATATTATCACGGATTATATTAATGTATAGTGATAATAATGGATGTAGGCATTGACGGACATAACCGTGTTTGCGGTTCGGATACCCTGGGAGATTCTTGGATGAAACGGTGAACGATCAATATTATACGGTCATGGACGACAAAAAGTACGACCTTCCGGCATCCCCGCCCAATCCGGGTTACCACATAATTCGCAATCGCTTTGCGCCAATAGTGTCAGACCTCGGACGTCAGTTCCTTATCCTTTCCCAATATATAACCTTACCTAGCTCTTTTGCTGTCAATCGACCGGTTGAGAACAAGCGTTTTGCTGCCCACATTTACTGGTAAGTCGATTTCCACACCCTACTTTTTTTTCCGGGGTTTGAATCAATTTTTTTTTCATTTCAAATAATCCTCCGTTTTCGTATCAGGTTAATAACGTTCTATGAACTGTGGGAAATCTTTTTTTTTCTTTTTTTTACGTTTGCTTGTACCTGTCAAAATGACGTTTTCTTATTAAAATGTTACAGATTACTACGCCAAATAAATTTTAAAAAAGAAATGGGCGACGCAGATAAAGGAGCCGCAGTAAGTTATTGAAACTTGATTTTTATTTAAATATATGATATTGATTGACTGTGTTTTAAGGTATTTAAGACCAAGTGTTCTCAATGTCATACGGTTGAAGCAGGCGGCAAGCACAAAGTTGGACCGAATTTACATGGTTTATTTGGTCGTAAAACTGGTCAAGCCGCTGGATTCTCTTACACAGATGCCAATATCCAAAAAGGTATGAATAAATTTATTGATATATAACTTTTTTTAACTTTTGTTAAGAAATATACATTTGCTTACAACTAAATTAGTAATTGGTAGTAATTATAACTCATAATTTATGTATGCATTTTATTTTTTTTGCCTAGGAATTACTTGGAATGAGCAAACATTATTTGAGTACTTAGAAAATCCAAAGAAATATATTCCTGGTACCAAAATGGTATTTGCTGGTATTAAGAAAGTAGAAGAAAGAAATAACATAATTGCCTATTTGAAAAAAGCTACCGCGTAATGTCAGTATTTTTGTTATATACTGTTTTAATAGATTAAATTATCAGTAAAATGTTGTTGTTATTTTTTTGTTATAATTTTTCCTGTATTAATACTGCATACATACCATTTTAAAATTAAGTTTTTACTTGTTTAAAATGTTTTGTTGTACCAGTATTTTAGAATCAAAAATTAAATGTTTTAGAATGAATGGCTTGTAATATTTATATTGAAGGTCAAGGTTTGAAGAGTACTGATAAAACTACTACCATAGTAGTATGTACTAATAGATAAAATATGACATTGGCCTGAACTTATTACATTGTTTAATGTTCATTGACATGGGTATTAATTAGTTTGATAATAACTTAAAATAGAATTTGGCACTTAAAACTGAACTACATTTTATAATTATTTTAAGAAGTAGGTCAAGTTATTGGCACAATATTACTTATACTTAAAATTGTTCATTGTAAAAAAATAAAAAAATAACAAATATATGTAAAATAATTTTCACATTTATTTTTATAGTAAATGCATTATCTATAAATCCTTGATGTAGGGTAGGAATAGCCTTTTAACTCGCTAGATCTGTTAATCAAATTTTATAGAAATCATTTTTTAATGTACATGTAAAACCATATATATTATTTTGAGTCTCTTAAATTATAGATTTGAAATATGAACTTGAACTTCTATTTATTCGTTTTGCTTTATTTATGATTAGAATTTACCTTAGTGAACAAACAACTATTATTGGATTTATAATACATAAAAAGTATTAATAATTTGTAACGACTTACAAGAAAGCAGTTAGAAAAATGTTATTTCACTAAATTAATTTATTATTCCTGAAAACGATTAAAATAAATTTAAAAATTTTTTAGTGGTATTGCAAACTGCGATAACTCCATATTTTTTTAAACTATAGTTGCACACTTATTATTAAATGAAATTTATAATAGTACTTTTACATAGTTACATTTGACTACTAAGACTTTTTTAATGAATATTTTATTTTTCAAATATGTTGATGTTTAACTTTGAAAAAAAAAAAGAACCAGAGGGGCCTGCTCTGCTGTACAGTTGGGGGTGGAGTGCACCTCGTTTATAGGATAGGTCATTATTACAATGAATTTGTTAAATTTGAATGCAATGATAGATATCATTGTATACGAATAACGATTCTGAATGGAGTTAATATGTTTGTCTAAAATGGGTATATAATAATGTAGTATTTTATATTTAAATTGAAATATAATGCAATAGTATGCCATTTCGTAAAAATTTAAATTTCAAACAGTCATAAAATTTTTTCCTTTAAGTCCGGTAGAACTTTTTTTATAGATTTATGAAGAGTAGCTTATGGATAACCTAGTGTTAAAATTTTGAACCTCAGTTATAAACAGAAAATTTTTTATGAATTTTCAACTACAAAATAACTTGCAAATTATTGCGATTTTAACATACTTTATACAAATTTTAACTTTATGGGCTTTTAAAAAAAATTTGAGTGAAATAATCTCCGATATTTTTTAGTTACAATTGGTATAACTTATAAACTTATAATAAATCTTGTATTAAATTTTCAAAAGTTTTCAGATAGCCAAATAAATTTTATAGATATTTCAAAAAAAAAAAACTTACAAAAATCGAATACTTAAATTGTCTATAAATAAGTCAAAATACTTTGAAAACTTAACCACCTATAGATAACATCAATATAAACAGTTGGTAAAAATTTCAAGTTTGCCTTATTTGGTTTTTGAGTTTGAGCAAAATTCAAAAACCGATATAATTTGTCAGTTTAGAATATTATACATTATATTATATTTTACATGTAATTTTATGTCAATATTCGCTGTTCAAACGCTTATAAAAAAAATTATGCCTTTGGATTTTAACAATTTTTGAATGGCAATAAGAACTACTTCTATGGAATCTTCTATTAAATTTTCAAGTATTTTGTATTTGATAATTTTTTTTTATCACCGATTATAAAAAAAAAAATGTAAAATATTCAAATATTTTAAATGTCTATAAGTGGCTTAAAAATCCATATTATATTTTGAAAAAAATATGATATAGAGATAATGTCTATCTTAACAACTGGTAAAAATTTCAAGTTTCTACAACTTATACTTTTAGAATTATAACAAATATTTAAAATCATTGGACAATAAATCGCTATTTTGTGCAATTTCGTAAAAATTTAAGTTAGAGCATTTTAAAAAAATGTATTATGTAAAAACGTAATTTTGCGTAAAATTTTCTTTTTTTTTCGATTTTTTTAAAAGTATTGAAAAAGTTGCAGTTTTGACTTACCCAACTACCATCTACATTCACTTTTCTTTTAGAAAAGTTGCTATTTAAGAAAATCGAAGCATTTTTACTGCCTCAAAACGTGATGACAGATATAAAAATAAAAAAACCAATAGATTCCATCACTCCGTTCAGAATCAAAAAAATCAACCTGTTTTATGGGCAACAAATCTTCAAATGTGAATATTATTATTTATTAAGACTGTTAATTGTTGTTTATATTTTCTTGGTGGTAATCTTTATTATTAATTTCATCTGTGGTACTAGCTTTCTTATTACATTTTTAAATATATGTATCTTTGTAATTTATCTTCATGTTAATCGCATTTAAGTAACAGCTTTGGTATAATGTTGGAAGGAAAAGGCCTTCTATATATATAAAGGTCCTTCTATAATCTGATGAACATGTGACATATACTATTTTTAGGTAATAGTGTATTAATATATTTTTTATTCTTTCAATGTTTCATTGTCAGGTGTCAGTCATACTCATACCTAAATTTAAAAAAAAACTTCTAATACACCAAACTAAGACATTGGTTTGTCATCTTATTTACAAATACAATAATTCATAGTTCATAAGATAAAGAATTTATTCTGTAATAATTGTTTATAATAGTTATACTTCAATATTGAACTTCAATTTAATATTAACTGCAGCAAGTTCAGAACACAAATTTCGAAACACATTAGGAATTCCAATCTCTTGTATATCAGTAGAATCACATGTTCTACAAATAGCAACTTTACTTGCATAACTGTCTTCTTTAAAATGAATTAATGATGTTAATATTGTTCGACATTTCATGCATAACAAGGCCTAAATATATATAAATAAAATATAATTAACAAATATAATATTATAAATTATAAGATATTATTATATTAAGTAAAATAACAAAAATAAAATGCTGATATGTAACAGCAGTGCTATAATGTTGTTCATGGAAATAAAAGCACTTAAAAAAAAAAAAAAAAATACTGTGCATTTTTGTGTTTAGAACATTGCACCACATTAGTTAAAAAGTAATTGTCAAGGAAGAATAAAAGTAAACAATATACAATAAAAATTCATAATTTTTTATAAATACAGAAACCTTTGAGCTTCAAATTTTTTTTGTGTGAATCCCAACTTAATGAATCAGATTAATGTACTTTAATTAATAACACAAAATATAACAATTCAAATTATATTGTTTTATTATAACTTATTTTTTCTAAGCTACCACATTAGAGCCAAGTTAAACATAGTAAATAACCGTGTGAACTGCTGTACAAATACTATACAGAACAAATAATACATTTAGTAGAATGAATTAAAAAATATCAAACATTTAAAAGATTAAAAATGAATGAACCTGTATATATATATATATATATATATAGAGAGAGAGAGAGAAAAAATAAATAGAAAAAAATAATAAAAGGAATAATCATTTATTTTTATCAAGTTCTATAGACAAACAGTACAAGTATTACTGTATGACTGTATCAGTGATGTCAGCAATATTCAGATTTCCTTATTATTTGGATAACCCAGTTAATATGACTAATGGGTTATAGGCAAATTTATACAATAATCTCTTATCTCTGTCTATCACACGTGCAATATAGGAATTTAGATGTTTTCTATTTCCAACATAATGATAGATTAATTAATGAGATTAGAATTTTGAAAACTTATTTGAGTTTATTGTAAAGTATTCTATAATTTACATTTCTATGATCAACTTTATCAATTTTTTTAATTTTGGGGGACAAAATCAAAAAAGTGCAAAAGTCAATCTAAAGTAGAATTAATGAAAAATTTAAATCAATTTTCAAAATTCTTATCACATTAATTGAACAATTGGTATTTTGGAAATAGAAAATATCTAAATTCCTATGTTGCGCTTGTGATAGATAGAGACAGACAATCATAGCTAACAATCCCCTTAAAGTATTTCTATTATATCTTCTAGTCTTAAGTTACAGTTGTTTATGTTGATTTTTTAGGCAAAATACATTGTTATATGCATATTTTTCTTCATTGTTTCTCTTTCCCTACATCCATCCTCTCTTTGAAAATTTTAAAACATAATTATATCCAAAAGTATTAATTTTTAAATATGCACTCTTCAAGAGGTTAAAGCAAGGTTCATACAGATGGATAATTTATAAAAAAGCGAAAATTGAGTTTTTATTATTGGAAAAAAACGAAACTTGAAATTACCCATATTCATTTATTTTTAGATTGGTCAGAGAGTTGGAACATGTAGTATATCCACTGATCAGAGACTAACAACATGACTAATCAGTGACTACAGCTAACCAATGTGCAACAACTATAATACACTACTATAATATTTTATTGAAATCCAATACATTATAAATACTCACAGTAGATTTATCTGAACAATCCATAAATCTGTCTTGCATTAAAAATGGTGTTCCATGTGATATTAAAGCATCTCTCTCCATTTCACCAACACGGCCACCACCACCTCTTTTTCGGCCTTTCACAGGTTGTTTGGTGACTGCATCAACTGGGCCAGTACTACGAACCTGACAAAAAGTTAAAAGAATTAAATACTTCTAATTTTAAATTATATAATGGGCTTGACTAACCTGCCACTTATCTGATACCATGTGTCTTAATCGTTGATAATGTACAATACCAAAAAATATAGATGCTTTCATTTCTCGACCATCTACACCACTATACATTTTTTCCGTTCCAAAATAATTGTATCCACCTAAATAAAACCATAAAACAAATAAAAATCTTGTAACAGAAAAATAATTTACTAATTAAGCTAACACATCTAAATCAAATTTAAAAAAATAATTGGATTTATTTCTCATTATTAAATAATAAATATATTACCTGCTTCTAAAAGACGACCAAAATAATCAATTGCAGTATCTTCTTCATTATACTTAAAAGGTGTTGCATCATGCACTACACCATGCACTGCTGCAGATTTACCAGCCATACATTCAATCATCATCGCTAAAAATCAAAAAATTATAATTTATATACCACATAGAATTTAAATTAGAAAAAAATATTTACCAATAGTCATTCTTGAAGGAAAACCATGGGGATTAAAAACAATATCTGGGACCATTCCACTTTCTGTAAATGGCAAATCCTCTGAAGGCCAACCTTTACTAAATATTCCTTTTTGTCCTGCTCGACTAGCAAATTTGTCTCCAACTGTTGGATTTCTCTGATAATTAAATGACAATATTTGGTTAGAAATCAAAGTCAAACACTCTTTATACTCAAAAAATAATTTTTGTAATATTTTTTTTATCTTACTTGAACTCTGATGGTAATAGTAGCTTTATTAGGTATTTTTTGACCTGTTGTGAAATCTCCACATTGACGAACTGAATCAACAATCACTTCTTCTGAACTTAAATACTTTGCAACAACAAATCCTTGTATTTGTTCATCAAAATAACTATAAAATATTACATTCAGATAAAACCTTCTTTTTTTTTTAATTGTATGGAATACAGATAATTGTATTACCTATAATATGGTGTTCCTTTGGATAGTTTTAATCCAATATGAGGAAGACCATCTGAACCTAAATAATTGGCAAGATCTTCTTTGAAAGGATCAAGCATAAAATATGTATGCGGCTAAGTAAAATAGTAAATTAGTACATTTATATTTTATAAACATTTATAATTTTTTAAATATTAATTTACTTTGGTTTCAATTAATTCAGTCTTAAATATAGAACCATGTGAAAAACCTCTTTCCAACGCCATTTTATTTATGATCATAGCATCTTCCATATCATAACCCTTAAAAATATTAAAATTTTAAGAAATTAAAAATACCAACAACAATTTTTATAGAATATTTACTGTATATGAGATAACTGCTATAACTGCATTTGAACCCATAGCAAAATCATCCATTGATAATATATCATAATGAACAGGTCTAAACAATGGTGTTGCAGGTGTTTGTATTCTGTACAATTTTGTTTCTGACTGTATATGCCAATTGTGACAAGCAGTGCCCATGGTTTGTTTTCCCATCTAAAAGATTTATAAAAATATAAATACAATTAATTTAAAATATAAGCATCATATATAAATATTAAATAATAATAATTGTCATAAACTATTGAAAGATAAATGCATTTTCAATAATAAAGTTGAATAAAAAAAAATGAAAAAATACATTAAGAGTATCCAAATTTCAATTGAAAAATTAAAACAAGCATTTTAATTTGTTTTGATGATACATAACATGATAGAGCAGTTAAGTATAAATTATATCACAAAATTATTAAGTTGAACTTTAGTAATAATGAATCTAATAATAATGATTTAAAATTATTTAATAATTACTTGACATTGGTACATATTACGAGGACTTTGGTTATAATCAGGTAATGGAATCAAACATGCCAAATGACTAAGAAAATCAGTTTTTGTGATTTCTCTATGTGATGTTATCTAAAAACAAAAGTATTTATCAAGTATATTTTATACAATCTTAAAAATGTGTTACTTACATTAGGTCTAATTTCATCTTCAGAAATACTTATATCTAAGTAAACTTGTTCAAAAGTTCCAATGAGTTCTACTTGTTCTAAATCTAAATTATAAACTGGTCTCATCATTCTGGCATTTCCAGTAAATAAGAAAAGTCCAGGAAATTGCCCTAAAATATTTTCATCTTTTTTTTGAAGCCATACAATTTCAGTAGACTCAGGTATCTAATTATTAAAGGAATCATTTTAAACAATATGCAATATTTTATTATAATTACATAAAAAAACAAATTTTGAAAACTATTCCGGCCCACAAGAGAAGTATACCATATTTCAACTATATCACATCCAATTTCATGCATCCCCTCCCACATATTTGACATACTGTATACATATGTAAATAATGCTTCAGTAGGTTGCTGCTGTCAGTCTATATGTGGGGAATTATTTACTTCTATTGTAGGCCGGAGTATATCATATCCATCTGTTATCAAAATATATTTAAATGAGTGTAGGAATGAAAATAATTACTTGTTTTCCTTGAACTTTCAGAGTACGAAGTTTTTTAATAAACAATTCAGTTAAGGTTTCTGGTATATATCCAATAATACGACCATCAAGAATTACAGTGTACATAAATCCAATACTGACATCATGTGGTTTATATGAGGCTTCACACATACCAAGGGATACTAATATTTTTGGAATGTCACGAAGTATTTTTATATTAACTGATTTAGTGACCTAATGAATGAAAAATAAAATGCATTTTTTAACATAGAAGAAATACATTACAATTTTTCTAACAAGAACTTACTATACAAGATTTGGATAAATGATTAAGAAGCCCACATGGTGTGCCATCAGGAGTATGAACAGGGCATATAAAACCCCAAGCATCAGGCAAAAGTCGACGAGGTTCAGTTGTTCGCATAGATTCGAAAATAGCACCACGATGAACAGCACGGAAATGAGCCATATAACGCATTCGACTTATATTTTCAACCAAAATAGTCAACCCTTAATTTGCATAAAAAGTTGCATGAAAATTTGTAAAAGTTTAAAAACATTATAATTATGAAGTAATGATTTAATGTTTTTTGATTTTATTTTTATTTATATTTATTTCTTTAATATTAAATTAATTAATCATACCTTTATCCTGCTGCATTCCTAGACCTGATTTACTGTTGAGATTACCAGTAGCAAAAAAATTTGTTAATGAATGTTCAATAAAATCACATTTTTTTAATGCAGTCATCATATCACCAATAGAGGGTTGTCCACCTTGGTCAACTTTAAGAAAGTAGATCTTAATTAAATTTAACCACATTTGCAACTTTTCTTTGAGAATCTGCAGAAAAAAAAATTAGTTTATTATAAATTTTTAGTCTCCTATGCTTGGTTTCTTGTACGGTAGAGGTCAGTAAGGTAATCTCATGATGAAACAATTGTGTAAGAAATTGTGTATTGGAACAATATTAATTGAAAGGGGAGTAGTGGTAAAGGTATATTCTCTCAAAATTGTGAGCCAGCTTGGAACGTGATAGCGCCAAAGACTGGGTTCACACTAGTGACTATATGTTAGCTTAAACGTATTGATTAATATTATTAGTTTATATTTATATTACTTTTAAATAGAGATGGCCACCAAGCATTAATTCCTGCATCATAATAGCATCAGCACCTTCAGCTAAGCATTTATTTTGAGTAACTGCAAATAATTTTTGCAACATAAATACTAAAAGTTTGAATTTATCAAAATCAGTATTCAAATGAATTAAAATATAACTCCTAGAACAAATAAAATATAATATTAATATTATTTAATCCAAGTTCATAAAAGTTCATATCACAAACCTCATCATATAATCACAAACTTCTTTATTAGTTTTCCATTCAGGTAATTCAGGAAATCTAGGTCTAAACATAGCTCCTACATATTCCTTAGCATCTTCTTGACTATGTATATTACTTTCATGCAAAGAACGCAACATTTCCATTACAGATCTTCAAATTAACAATTTTATATTAAAATATTATTAAGACATTTACACTTATACAATTTACCTTATGAAATATAAATCATTTTCATGTCCATTTATAATATGTTTAAATATAAATTCATCTGAACTACTAGTAAGGCACTTAAGTATTAAAAATATAGGTGCATAAAATACTCTCTTCTTAATTGGAATCATTAATTTGGCTGTACCATTTGTTAAGAAATGTAAAACATTTGACTAAAAATATATTACAAATTAATAATTACATTTAAATTTACACCTTGATAGCTCATGAATTATTTTAAAATTCAGATATATTATTTTTTAAATTACAAAAATGTTACAAAATTATATTCTTTGTAAATTGATATAACTTAAAACCAAAAACAGTTAGTAAATCAATATTAATTACATAATTTCAAATAAAAATATAAATTTTAAAAACGATATTTATTACAAAAAATAATATAGTTATTATACATAAACTTAAGTGCATTTTAATAAATGTTATAGAAAATTTAATCAAAAAAATATTTTGAGTATATGTATAAGCTATTGAACTCCTAGTTCAAGTTCTAATTTACACTAATAAATAAATTGAAAAAGTAAAGCAATATAAAAATAATCAAAACTTTGATCTTGAATACATTTATTAACCATTTATTAACCATTTGCTAATAAATGGTATAAATAAAAAAGTTTTAGTTAGACAGTAATAAATAATTGCCATCCTAAGCAACCATAAATTTAGCCATAACACTAATGGATAAAAGTAAATAATGTATAAAGAATTAAAATTATCACAACTTGAACATTTTTCATGTGCACTACTAAATGCCACATGGCTGTTTAATAAAAATAGTCCAAAATAAAACTTACAACAGTTGTCAAATCCTCCTTGACACATCTTATCATAATACCAATATCTGAAAAATATTGATCTTTATTTTTCCAAGTATTTCTTTGAACAGCAGTTGGGAAATTTCTTCTTGTGCCCAACAAAAGTCGTACCAAACGTTCTTTGCCTTTTACAATAAAATATCCACCCCACTCATCTTGATGTTCTCCATGGTTAACCAATTGTTCTGGGGTCATTTTTTCTAAATGACATAATTTAGACTAAAAAATATTTAAATATTTGAAACATAAATCTTATCTACAATTCAATATTTAGTTTTTATAAATATAATTTTACTAGGGTTATAAAAAGGGCTTAGAACTTGATGTACTAGCATTTTTTTTTTTTTTTTATGCATGTATTCTAGGTCTGTCTGATTAAAAGATCCTAGTTATAAATTATACATAAATTTATTGATAAGAATCAATATTATTTTCATCATATAGTACATTAAATACCTTTAACATGATTGGTACTTGACCAATATCTCTATCAATAATTTTTTGTTCGACATCATCAATAGACCAACTGAGTTTTATTTCAAGCCTTCCTGAATAAGTACCATGACGTTGTCTACATTCTAATGGATATATATTATGTGTCTTAACACCAAGAGATCCTGTTGGTACTCGAGGTTCACGAATGGTTGCATTCTAAAATAATAAAAAACCAATGAATTTAGAATCAAATTAACTCTTAAGACTATATAAGTGTTTATCTTATAATCAAAATAATAATATAACTATTTGTTTAGAATATTCATGATCGTACTAAGAATCATTGTGTTCATTTAAATAATAATATATTTTTATACCAATAAGGTAAGTTTCACACGGTATTTTCCCTTTGAATCAAATTCAACTGGTAATAAATCAGATACAATCAAATTCAATCCTTCTTCAACCATGTAATTGAAGGAATCTATGTGTGGAGAACCAAAATTTTGAAGATTCTAAAATAGGAAAAGGTAAATTTTAATTTAAATATAAATACAAGAATATTTAAAATTATTTTTATTAACATACTTCATTGTGAGACTTTGGAGGTTTACCATAATCAATATTTGTTAAATTTTTTAAAGTAGGTTCATACATCTTTAGTGTTCAGGATTAAAGACAGTTTTTGTACATGTAGTTTGGTGAAAAGATTTTGAACATATTAAATATGTTTAATTTAATAAATTAATCTTCGGATTTCCAAATATTGAAATATAATATAATAGATATTATAATAATAAATAACATAATATAGGTTCCTTAAAAAACACGTGTGTACATATTATTCAAATCCTATAGTAATAGTTTATAGAGATAACAGTTTTATCACAGATTAATCAATGGTGTTATCAAGTTGTACTGTATAATCTGTGGGCACCAGATTTGACTTATGAATTTTTTTAATTTAATCTTGACATTTGAGCTGATATGTTAAGTCATTTTCCAAAAATATATATGTTAAGAAAATTAATAACATTACAAAATACTTGGAATCCACACAACCCCTTGAGGTTTAATAAAAACTTGAAAGTAGCCAATAGGAATTGGATATACCAGTAGGATGATATATATATAATTATTGCAATAATTATCATAATATAGCTTAATTGATTACCTAGGTAAATACAAAATATACAATATAGAATTATATAAAAAAAAGTTTAAGAAAACATTTTATTTTTATATTGACATTCATACCTTAAAATATTGGCAGATATTAAATCTTTTTAATTTAAATTAATTGTAGTACCTACTTACCTATTTGACTACATGTCACCTAAATAGTATCAAATATTTTCTGCGAATTAACAGAGAATGTAATCAATACTCATACCATATTCTTATACAAAATATTTTTAAAATTTTAATTATAATTATATGACAAATGTGTAAAGTACATTTTTCGATCTAATTAATTTGAAGTTAAATTAAAACTGTTATTTTTGTTATATTAAAAAAAACTTGGTACTTAACCAATTTTCTAAGTGTTGAGTTAATTTATATCTTATATTAACATATAACTAAAAAAAACTTGATAAATGTATTCATCTTTATGAATGCATTTACCAAGTCTTTTTCAACTTCTTTAGGTTGAATACTGTCAAAACATTATTTTATTTTTAAAAACAACTGAATTGTATAATAACATATTATAATACAATTTAAAAATGTAATACTTTCGTCAAAACTAATAACCTTTGTAGTTGATGCTTAACCAATAAAGAAAAAATTGAATCTTGTGAGTTTTAATTGTAGGATTTGGTAATCTTTTAAATTTTCCAATTCCCAATAAATAATTAATCAAAAACAAAAATAATTATACAAATAAATAATTATATTATTCAACTATAAATCATTATTAAATTATATAATACATAACAATTAAACTGGTAACAATAGTTTACATTTTGGTGATTTTTAATTTATTTTATTTAATGATGATGAAATAGTTTGAGTAAACTTTTCTGGTATTATTGACCGTAATGCTAACCAAGTCATATATGCAGTCATGCCCCAGATTCTTTTGTAATCATTAGTGTAAACTGGTAAGACTATTAACCGATTTGATTTTTGCTTGAAGTATGTGTATTTACAATTTGCTGGTTCACAAAAATGCCTAAGAGGAACAGCAAAAGCATATTGCACTTCTTCACAGTTAACATTTAACTTGTCTGGTTCTATAACACCAATATTTCCTAAAAATGGCATAATTGCTATATCTTTAGATACAATAAATCTCCCACATCCCCAGATATCTATACTAGTTTTAGATATTCCAAGTTCTTCACATGATTCTCTCAAAGCTGTATCTTGAAGTTTTTCATCGGGTTCATGCATCCCGCCAGGAAAAGATACTTGAGCACTATTTCTCTTTAAATTACTTGTTCTCAATGTATACAATAATGAAACTTCATTTTTAACAATACACAATGGAATGAGAACAGCAGCCGGGCGTTTACCATCAGTTTTTAGTCGAGGACATAATGACTGAAATGAATTCACAGATTTTATAGAGTTTTCTTTGGAAAATATGTCATGGAAATTAAAATATTGTAAACTTGTTGATGTATGTGATAAGAATCTTATACATTTTGGCAAATTTTTCAACTGTATACTCTGCATGATAAATTTAAATAAGGTTACTTACTATACAAGTTGTGTAAACTCTTAGATAATTTTTAATAATGAACACAAAATGTTTAAAACTGGTAATAAATAATTAACTTATATCAAGGTAACTAAAAATGCTATTAAACAATAATTAATATTCAAAATAAAAATACATAATATAAATTGTATTAGAAAAACTATTTTAATAGTCAAATGTATGGATTAAAAATAAGTTCAAACCATAATTATGCAAAGATTTATTATATTGCATACATATTTAAGAATACGCTTTACAAGAATAAAAACTAAAATTGAGCAACAAGTACATACTTATTTCAATAACAAAAGGTATGAACTATGGATTTAATTGTATATTATTCATTATTTCTCGTGATAAGGTTAGTCAACCTCACAGATATATAAAAATTATATTATATTATGTATATCTATGGTCAACCTCAACTGATATATTATATATAAGACGAATGTTCGGCTAGCAATATTTGATAAGAGAGTCCAATGGTTCCCAAAATCCGTAATACTATTGCTGATTATCGTATTGTATGTTAAGTTGCCTATCCATTCACAATAAATTATTCCTCATCACCACAAACAAAGGGATCATCTCCGGTATCGACGACTTTTTTAAATATACTTAGAAAATCGGCATCACTTCAATTATTATACCAAAACATAGATATGTACGTAAGGAATCGAGAACTAGTCAAACTGTAAGGTCAGTCGCCTCGGATCATTCCACAATTTCGCTCCGAAAACAAAGTAGTGTATAGTACTGTGTACACATTTTCATTCCGGTACCGACAACTTTGAAATTTTTTTAAATATATTTAGTCTCTCTAATCGATTCGGCAAAACATAGGTATGTACGTAAGGAACCGAGAACTAGTCCCATAATAAGGTTAGTCATCTTGGATCAACAAACCATTTCCCTCGGAAGGTAACGTATTGTATTTGTAAAAAAACAAATTTTTTCCCTAAGACCGACGACTTTGAAAATTATTTAAAAATACTTAGAAAATTCGGCTCAGGTTAAAAATAAAATAAAAATGTAGGCCTGTACGTAAAGAATCGATGACTACTCTCAAAACACGGTTAGTGCTCTCGGATCAACAAACCATTTCCTTCGGAAGGTAACGTATTGTATTGGTATCAAGTCGTGTTCAGGAGATTTATCGGGCTTTAACCTTTGTATAATATTTAAAATTTCATTTGGAGAGACATGTTTGATAGGCGAGACATAGCAATGGGGCATCAATTAATTTATTTATTTTATCTAAATGTGCGGTATTAGGAATAATGTTTTGGTGAGGTGTGAAAATATTCGAGAGATGTTCCCCGAAAAGATTGGCTTTGTCTAGATCTGAAAGTGCAATTGAACCATCTGATTTTTTAATGGGACTAGAGAATTTTTTTAATTTAAGCAAGTTTTTCGTAGTTTTCCATAAAGAACCATCTTGTGTATTTAAAAGTTTGAATGTCGTGTCAAAAAGATTGTTTTATATTTTTGGGTTAATTTTTTTATGGTAGTACTGAATTAGACAGATTATTGAGGGTGGACTTGTCGAAAGGTAGTCTTGATCTTTGTCAACGGGAGCGGTGTCCTGCGTTTTTCAGCAATTAAAGCTTTTAAAGCAGGGGTAAAAGATAATCGTTGTTTGGAGTGACAATTCGGATTGGGAGGATAAGAACACTCAGAGACTGCTGATTGGATTGAGCTGACTAAATGTTGAGCTGCAGATTCTATTTCATTGCAAGATTTGAGAGTATTTTTTAAGTTCGTACTTTTTATTAACGATGTGGAAAAATGATTCCAGTTGACTGGACCTTTGGAAAGGGAGGGACGAGGAGAAATAAGAATTGGAAATTCATAATGTTAACTATATGCAGATGGTAATAAAAATATAAAAATCAAAGTGAACAATTTAAATTTAGATTATTTGATGATGTTGACGTACACCAAAAGAGCAAAACTGATCCGAGCTACTCGAAACATTTTGTTTCAAACAGCTCGGAACAAATTCCGTTCACATTGACAAAACAAAACCGAACAATACAACATTTTTTACACCAGTCGTCAAGATGAGTTCTGACGAAGATGACGTTGTTATACGCTTTTGTGGCAATTTTTGCTTAATAGTGAAATAAATGAAAATAAACGTAAAATTTGGGTGCATGAAATAAATAAAAACCGTACAGAAAATAATAAAATTTTTAATTTTTTGAATGAATTGCGTAAAGATGAGTTGAAATTTAAAAATTTCACTCGCATGAGTTCAACTACCTTAGACTTAGAAGGGCTTCAGCATCCCCAGTTTTTTCACTGAAATTGCGCCCCTGACTGTAGCCAAAAGAAATAAGAATAATTCAATAATATGTTGAAATGTAAACTATACCTAACTAATAAAATATGTGCATTCAGCATTGTGCAATACATTAAATGTATACTATTCATGCAGTAGTCAATAGCCAAATAAATCAATAACTCGATATCACGGAGACACGGACTACCGACTATATCAGCTAGATAATAATAATAATAATAATAATAATAATAATAATAATAATAATATCAGCTTTATCCATACTTGATATTTATTAATTGCTAATTGTTATCAAAATTCAAAATATTTGATAAAAATAAAACGTTATCAATGATTGTTCAAGAGTAGCCACAGCCACTAGCAGTCTTAGTCAGACTAGCATTGATTTTAGAATATACTAAAATCAATGCCACAAGCCAGTATTTTACTATTGTAACGAAATATTTTATAACAATATCAAGAAATAAGAATAAGAACTAAGGACTTTTCCACATTAATTAATATTTACGGTCTTACATATAGTCTAAAAATGTTATAAATTTGTTATTGTTCGTTTTAACATAGTTATTTATAAAACACCAGCGTTTTGGAATAAATACTATATAGTATATACCCATATAATATAAGTAATATATAAAGTTAGTAAGGGAGATTGGTTTGGAAATTAATGCAAAATTTTAGATTCTAATGTTGTTGTTAATACACTTACGCACATACGTCGTCGACAAAACATTTATATTTTATGTTTTTAATTTGCTGTTTTCAAAATAGTATTACTAACATGCATCTATTTTGTGATTTGGCCCAAGCTTACTACGTTCAAAAAAATAATAAGTAATAAGTATTACTATTGTCTTATGGTATTACCCTGTTATCGTTTACCCAGTACCCATACAGTGAATCAGTGACGATGATGTAACTAAGATTCTTTCAAAGGGGATGTCCACAGACCACAAGTGACGTAAATAGGATATAGAAACAGCGGACTTGTGTACGTGGTTCCATTAATTTTTTTGTTTCAAAAAGTTAATGATTATAAAATGTTAAATGTCTGAACCAATTTTATATTTATTATATATCTTATTAAAATACCTACCCACCGAACTTATTTTCGAATACCTACACCACTATATAGTGCTGGCCTTCGATAAGCTGAAAACGCGTATTATATATATATATGTATTATAAAGTTATTAGTGTTATTACACATAATAAGTTTAAATTACAAAATCTAATCGTCGTCCTCTTTCTTTAAATATAATGTTATATAATGTCATACGTATAAACGTATAATTGCAAAAATTTCTCGTTGAAAATGGTTAGAAATTTAAAAAATAGGTCATCTGAAATGATTTAGTGTCTAGACACTTAAAACACCCCTCTTGCCCTATTGGTTGCACCACTGCTGGACCTAGTCGCCGTATATATTGTTTTATTTTTTCACTTTTTTATAGTTCTCTAAGATTGATATACCGTTTTAAGTTTTAACATTGATTAATACAATCAATGATTATAAATACACGATTAAAGAATTTTAAATCGTGATCATGAATTCAAATATAATTTAAATCATCGTCTTAGATTCTTAGAAGATCATCTTGGAAGACCGTGATTTATATTATAATCTGTTCATGTATTCTGTGATTTAAAATTTAAATATATACATATAGACATATAAAACAAAACAAATATTGTTTTATATGTCTATGAATATATATATTAATTCGTGATCGTGATAAATTTTTAATCAATGGTTTTTGGCGACCGAACGTTTGACAACATTTTGAAACGTCAATAATAAATAGTTTGGTATTTCAATCATGGCCACACTGATTAATGCGAAGAAACTAGAAAGTTCTCGACTACAGCCGCGCTACGCTACAACATCGGCATACAACATCGATCATCACCATATTCACCAATTCACCATGACTAATTTCTATACATACGTAGTACAATATACTGTGTTTTCGATTATCACTGTTTAACTCATCATATGTTCTACATTGTAGTGATTGTACACTTCTGCATTAATGACATAAATGTATCAAGCCGTCTCTCGTAATTATTTTGTCCGTGTTATTCGATTATTATTTTTAACACTATAAATTACTGTGAACATCCCTCAAAACAAACTATTTCAATTTTTATTTGCACTAATGTGCGACTGAAAATTGTTGCTACTTCCGCTGTACAATCAAAAGATAATAGTCGGCTTAGTTTTCGGGAATTGAGAATAGCAAACGGAGAATTTTGAAAAAGTTAAAATTTAATCTTGTTCCAACATAAAAAATACAACTATACATTAAACATGTTTCCGAATGCACTAACTACCGATATATTTGGGAACGATAACCCTCACAGGTATGAATTTAATGTTATTATACCATTAATTATAATATTTTAATGTAAACAATAACCAATTGTACAATTATTTAGAATGTGATGAACTATTACTTTTTCACATATTTTAGCATAGGTAGATACTGTACTACTATATGGCCTTTTGTAGATTTAAACAGTGGTTACGAATAACAGATGTCTGGTTATCACCTTTCCCTTTTATTGAATATATTGTAGTCTTATTTATTTAAATTGTATTTTTCTAACTTTATATAAATAAGTGCATATTGATCAAGGCTTGTAAATTAGCAAACTTTATAAAGTCAATCTTTTTACAAGTTCTCAACCATTTACCAATAGCTTCGAATGTTCACCATTAACATTATTTTAACTTTAGAATTCAGGTTCAAGGAAAAATCAAATTTAGGGTTCCTTTTCACTGTATACTGGAATCTTTTTATAGCTTGTACATTGTATCCGTGGCATATTTAATTAGTGAATTGAGGGAATCCCATTTGAGCTTATATATTTTTTCTAAGTAATTTTCCATTTTAATATTATTTTGTTTTTCATAAATGTTTAAAATTCACCGAAGTATGACTGAAGTAATTATTTTATTTATTTGAATTCATCTTTATTATAACTTAAAATATAATTGTTGTTACTAGAGTAATTAGAAAGTATCCCCTCTTGGAATAATGTTAAAAAGCCACTACATTAAATCATTAAATATATTGGAAATGAATGATTAGAATAAATATATATTCGTACACTTTTTTTTTAAATATATAACTTAGTTTGGAAAATTATACATTTTGAGCAGTGCATATAGTCCTGTCTGTAAATAAAACCTACTTATGATAATCCTCAATTGTTTGAATACTTTACATGTAATTTGATTTGATCCAGTCTCTAATTATTAATTATAATAGTCATATTGTTCTTGATGAGCAAATGATTGATACTAATAATATTCTTTTGTTACTTAGTGTTTTAATCTTCATGATTTTTTTTTATATTTATGATTTAAGAATATTCATGGGTTGAAATATATTTGATCTTTAATTTAAATAGTAAAACTCTCTTGTAATTTCTAGCTAATTATACTCAATCACTTAAGATTGATAAATAATTCATGGACATTAAATCTTTTAATCACAACTTTATAACAATTCCTATGTTTAAGATCTAAAAAATGCATTATTTTAAGTCGTTCCTTAGATAATAAAACCATTAAATATGGTAATTCTATGTACCTATAATATAAATATAACTATAACATAAATCTAAATCTTATTTTCAGTTGTACTTTTACATGCATTTCTTAGTATTCTACATGTAATTAATGATTTGTTGTTTAAAAACAAATTAATCATAATTACTAAAAATTCAAATAATTGATAAAATATTTCAGTTACCTATACATTTTTTTTTTTTTTTTAAATACCCAGAGAATTTATTATTTAAATGACCCAACGGTCTTTATAAACATATTTAATAATTGTATACATTTACACACTAGATATTAATATATATATATTACATAATGTCCCCTACAGATAAAAAATAAAAATAAATTATCATAATTACAACTTAGTAGGTAATTTAATTTTGTCATTATTTAAAAATATAAAAATAAAGGAAAATAAGTTATTTTCATTTAGATAGAAAATTGATGTTTGTTGTAACTTATCAAGTATACTATCCATATACCTTTATATAAGCTCTATTTTTGTTTAGTATTTAATTTAACAAATTTTAATTTACTATTTATTTCATTAAGAAATTCAATGCGTCAAATGGATCAAATGATGAATTCAGTTTTTGGTGGATTTTCTGATCCTATGGCTGGTATGATGATGCCATTTGGGGGTGGAATATTTGGAAATTTTGGTTCTATGATGAGTAGTATGAATGCCATGAACAATCCAATGAGTATGATGATGAGTACTAATCATCCAGGCCAGTCGCAGTCATTCAGTAGCACTACATTTATGTCATATTCATCAAATGGACCAAATGGACAACCACAAGTATATAAAATATAAAAATAAATGTAATATGCTTGATTTGTATTTATTTTATAAAATTCAATAGATATATAACGCATCATCTTCTACACGTACTGGTCCAGGAGGAATTAAAGAAACAAAAAAAGCTGTTAGTGATTCGAGAACTGGTGTTAAAAAGTTGGCTATTGGACACCATATTGGAGATCGTGCACACATTGTTGAACGCCAACAAAACTTATATTCAGGAGAACAAGAAGAAAACCAAGAATTTATTAATTTGGAAGATGGTTAGTTCATAGTTGTGGTAGCTAAATAAATTAATCTATACTCTTTTCAACAAGACCACTGCGTTAAAATATCATGCATTCTATTGTTGAACAGAGTATAGCAACATTTTTTTTTATATATTTTATTGTTCAAGATGAAGCTGAAAGTTTTAATAATGAATGGCGTAGTAAAGCTCAAAACACGAATTTACATCGAGATCGTAGTCGTTATTTGCCTTACACTCATAGGTAAATATAAAATATACTATTAAATTTTTACAATAATGGTTATTTTTAAATTAATTTTGTAAAAAATGTATCATAATGAGGTATTTAAATATCACAAACATGGTTATATTCTTCATAATTCATATATGTATCATTCATTTTAGTAAGTACATCTGTTCTGATGAGTAGATTAGTAAATGTAGAAAAATATTCAACGATTAGTCATCAATATGCACATGCAATAAGAGAGTATACAAGTAATATATATCACTCATACACTTAGCCTAGGTACTAGAAAAACTATGATAACCTCAATATATCAATATTTATTTTGTTTATTTTATTTATTACAATATTTTCATAGTTCTTTTAGTTTTCTTTTTTATCTTAGCTTCTAATTATTTGGGGGTTGGTCACTTAAGTCCGCCCATCATTATATGTCTTTATCACACACATTATATTCCAGTTTCTATAATCTTGAATTACTTTCAACCTTTTTATTCAGTCTTCATTTCATATTGGCACTTGCCTAATTTTTTCTTTGAAAATGTCTTTATTTATGTATTATCTTATTTTTATGCACAATTATATCTTTCCTTAGTTATACTTCTTGTATATACAACTGTTTCCACATCGATTTCATATTTTGATAATTCCGTTTTTTTATTATTTTCTCAATCATTGCTTCATCCTATTCATTGTATTACAATAAACAACTGCACAAATTATTTATTTTTGTTTGATATTGAATGCATTCTACTCTTTGAACTTCATATCTTATTTTTTACAAACTTTGATATTTTTATTTTATTTAGTTTGTTGATTTAGTTTTATTTTATTTTATTTTTTGTTTATTTCATGTTTTATTAGAGTTCAAAATTCTTCAGTACCTTTAAAAAGGCACCTCAAGGCATTACCTTCTACAACATCACACAGCAGGTATGTTTATTATATAGGCAATACTATTTAACACTACTGTAGTAAACAGTTCTGTAGTATTCCTATCTAAAATAATGAACATGATTAATTTACTATTTATAGTATTTAGTTACATAGTTATTTAATTTAGTATTAATAGTTGAGGTATAATGTTTTAATGAATGTTGCGTTAAGTTAAATACAAATGTCAAAACCTAAAATGATACACATTCTTTCGATTACATGTAGTGTAATATTATTAAAATATAGTATAACTTTTATCAAACAATTATGTATTATTTGTAAAAAATAATTTAAAATGTCATTCCTCACAATTATGTTTTAATAAATAATAAATAACAGATGACCAATAGCTGTACTTTAAATGTTGAATGTTTCATATATAACCTAACACTATTTAGGCATTCTATAAAATAATTTGTCATTGAACATAATATCTGAATTATTCACGTTGCCGGCAGCATATTATATATAATTTATATATGTATATATTTTTTTTATTTGGATCCACCAATAGTGAACATTATCCAGCTGCATATGACTAATATCTAAATATTAATTTAGCAGTCTCACAAAAATGTAATTAAAAGATAGATATTTAAAAATTAGATTAGTATAGTATTAATATTAGTATTTATTTTTATGTTAATATCTACAGATTAAACTGTTTGGCATCTTGAATTAATCATAAGGATAAACTTTTTTATTTATACCACCTTTAAAAAAAAATTTTTGAAAACCTAACCTAACCTCTTAATATGTCTGGAAATTTGCAATTTCTCATTGATTTGGGTTGATCTGAAACATTTTCTATATCAAGGATACCCAGCCTACAGCCAGCAGGCCAGATGCGGCTTGTCTTCTAACTGGCTCGTCAAGCTAATTTATGTTTGAAAAGATTATAATAATTTCCTATTTAAAAAATTATTTATTAAATGATAAACAATAGACTATATTTATTTCTATGTGTGCTTTTTTTTACGACTATATTAAAATACAATATAAAATTAAATAATTCATATCTATCCTGAATTAAATTTTCTATTTATGCATCTCTAAGCAATTTTGGTCCGTGATTCCAAAACAAATTTCAAATTCGTCCCTCTGTAAAAAAAAAAAAAAAAAGTTAGCCCTATTCTATATTGATGAGAGGTTTTGAATAGACAGTAAATTCACTTCTTATATATAATTGGGTAAACTACAAAAATACAAAAAGTATCCAATAGATGTTCGGCAACTTCTGTTTTTTTACTTTTGAGTGGTCGAATCTAAGTAAATATTTTTTAATGATTTTGATAGACCATAATAAATTTATAATCTTAATGAGGTTGAGCCTGCTTATTTATCAAATCAACCTGGCATTTAGATTTCATTTCTGAAAAGACCATTGGTTTTATTACTAAACCTTTTTTTTTTACAACCCAGTTTGGTTTTGGAAGGTTCACAAAATTTCAAAATCAAAGAATTGTTTCCTGTATTACATTTTATATAATAAAAGCACTTAAACTTAAATCCCGTAATCACTTGATGTTTTCCACCATGTCTAATACTTGTATGTGTTATGTATAGTATATTTTACAAATCTTATTTTTATCGTAATGTAAAATGTTGACATTGCCATTACCATGTATTTTAAGAACGCACACTGTGAATAGATGACATGATTTTAAATGGACTAAATACATATACAGCTTATTGTAAATGCATGTATCATAATTTTAAATTTGTTCAATAAATCAATAACACAAGATATACAAATTACTACAAGCTGGTATCTTAACTGCTTTAATCAAACTTGAGTTGGTAATAGATAATTACGAGTGGTCCTTACTGGGCACACAATATTGTATGCAACCCATCATAAATCTTTAAATAAAATCAAAATACACACAGCTGTGTACTACAATATTTATATTATTACAAATATTTTACACATGCATTGCTCACCTCAATTATCAACTATAATATTAACTACCTACCTAATATATCAATATGCATTATAAATTACAATTTCAAAATATTATATTATTATTATTATTAATAGTTTTAATTGTATAGTTAATGTTATTTAGTCATTAGCCGATAGCAGTTAGATAATGTTAATTTTAACGGCTAGTGTTAATATTATCCAATATAAATAATATAATATCCATTTGTTTTTTTGGCTAAGTCCAAAATTATGACATGAGCCAAAATTATTGTCTAAACATAATATTAGCCATTCTTTGGACACTAATTGTAACATATAACTTACGGGCAAAGTTGAAAGTCAGGCATAGTGTACCATGCCCAGTCGCTAAAAACAATGACTAATTTTCGAGGTCAAAGTAAGAATAATTTGGCATTGTGTCTGGACATTGGATACATTGTATTGTGCTCAATTCCATTCGAGCACTATTGGTTAAATATAACATTTTACTGAGTATAAGATCACTTCTTGCCCTAATCACATCAAGAATTTTTATTTTCACATTTTCTCCTTCTTTTCCCGACAAAATAAAAAAAAACCTTTTTGGGACAAATTCTTAATATTTTTAGCTTGAACTTGAGTTTTCAGCAATGTTTGATCAATTTAAAGAAATGTATTCTATTCCCAGTTTTATTTATTTGTTTTCATCTTAATGAGAGAAAAATTGTTATGCACTGTGCTTATCATTTTTTTTGATGACAGCTTAGAGCTTTTACTTAAGTCTTCCTCTGATTTTATCATTTTAAAATAGGAATTAAATCTGTTGACATTTAGGTTGATTTTCAATCAATTTTTGCTTTGTTTGGTAAATGTTCAATATATGGTGTAACTCCAATTTGTTATGTTGTTCAATTTATGAAGAATTGGAAACCTTTGCTCCACTTTCTGGAATGGTTATTGGCTAACTATGAATTGAGTATATTTTGAATATTTTAATTCAACTTTCTACAGATTCTTGACTTTGTAACTGTCTGCACTTTCTGTGGACATCTTAAGTTCTTCCCACATACAACACAATTTGTAAGTTTATGACTTTATATAGTATAAATGCTATTTGAAATAAATGTGCGTTGTTAATTTATATTTCCCCTTGAAACCATGCTGGGTACTATTGTACAATGGCCAGTCAATGTATGATGTTATTTTATGAAATTTTGAATATATTTAATGAATTAATGCAATGAAATAAGTAATCTTTCTTTTTTTTGTTTTAGTGACGTGTTGGCTATTGAAGCTCCACAAGAACAAGGAAGAAAACGTTCTGCAAAGCAGCGAACACCAAAAAAAATACACCAGCAACCTTTGAATGATGCTTAAGCGATATTTTATATTTTTACTCCGAGTTATATTTAAATTATTCACTCATTTTTTCCACAAATTAATGTTAAAATTGTATTCTATAAAATATAATTAAGAAAAGTGTGTGAAAGAGTGACGTTAAATGGATTTTTAAAAACATATTATTATAAGCATTTTAAGTCAGAAAAAAAAAACTAGATTATTAGTTATTAATTTTAATTATTTGCTATTTGTAATTTAATTATCTAATAAAGATAGTGTTTCTCAATCTTAGTATTTTGACGACACACTTTTAAAATATTTCATACTTCGCGACACCATAAAAATATACAAGTATTAGGTAACAGCTAAGAAAAACTATAATATACTGTACTAATGTATTATTGTTTATTTTAATTAGAAATAATTTAAGCAGAAGTCTTCTTAAATGTATTAGTTATAAACAATTTGACTTTTATTTCATTGTATCATTAATGTTTGTGCATTTTGTGTCATTTATCATAACGCACGACACACTTGAAATTCCTACCCCTCAACAGTAGTTGAGAACAGCTGTAACAAATAAAAAATATAAAATAATCAATCATTCTAGCTTAGTAATTTAGATGTTTGATTATAATTATAAAAATAAAATACAAATTGTATGATTAAAAACAAAATCATGTGTCTTTATTTCCTTTCCAAAGTTATTTCCTTCTTCATAATACATCTAATATTAACATCTAAAATGTCAGAGTTGGTAAATTACAACAAAAGTAAAAAATACAATGATAATTCATAATAATAAATAGAAAGTAACTATTTAGATATTAAGTTTATAAAATAATAATTATGAATAAAATATATAAATCAAATAAAAATATTGATGTTAAAATTAACCAGATAAATTGTAATTATTAACCCCCTCATTGTTGTTATTTTCATCAACCCCAAGTTTGTAAATGTCATCGTTGATTTTGCACATTTGATCTAGGAATTCTTTATCTTCTAATATTTTTGCAAGTGCTGATAGTATGGTATAGAACTGAATCTTTGTCATCTTGAGATGTTTACTACATAATTCCAATACCTTGTCAACATCACTATCGAGTTCCTAAAAGATAAAATGTTACATTAGCATGATGGATGCATTTTTATTAAATCAAGATTTATTATTACATTGGATTCGTTAAATTTGGTGGATGGAACTTTAATTCGATGTTTAATGCTAGGGTCTTGATCATCATCGCAAAACAATGTGAATGTTGATTGTACTGCTGCTTTGAAATACACACCGGCCAATAAACGGCCCTTTCTATCAGTGGCCAATAGACTTCTAAAGTTGTAGACTAAATTTCTGCGCTCAGTTACACAAACTGGTGAATGGTAAGATGCTCCTATGTAAACTAAGTTGCTTTCTGGTTTTGGAGAGTCATTCCACACGGACCACTGTATATACTTCTCACCAACCATTGTTTGATAACAGTATTCCTTTTTGGGACAAGAAGCTGGTACAAAACGACCTAACAACAATTCATAATTAAAACTAAATTGAGCAAAAGAATATTAAAAAGGAAAAAAAAAATGTATTTACCTGTATGTGGATATTGTTGATCGATCATCACAGTTATAACTCTACCAACTTGATAGCCTGGATCTAATAAGAGTACACCAGCGCGTCCATTGATTTCGATTTGCATAGCAACCATAACATGTTCTTTGTCGCTTACCCATGGATCTGGATAATCATTACTTATATATTCCTCATGGTCGTGACTCTGTAAAATCATATTATTAAGAAAATGATAATTTAATTTATAACATTTTTATTATAATTTACTTCTATCGATTCCTCACAAGACACCAGATAAAGGCTGTCTTTAATACCGGGGAATCTGTTTTCCAACAATGCTAATTTTCCTATTAATATCAAGCCAAGTCCAACACAAGTATTTGCATTTTTCGTTAATGGTGGTTTATATTCCCTAAAGAATTCTTCCAATGTTTCACATTTTCCATTTTTGAATTCATTATAAAATCTAAAAAGTAATAATAATATATTGTATTTGATTTCATTATATTGAGTATAACCTTATTATTTACTTGATGAAATTGGTCACTGAATCATAATTATATGCATGAAGTAGAGTCTGTACTTCATTTTCAAATTTATTAGCCAGCTCTTCGTATTCCTCGATTGAGCTGACCACAAGGGGTAGCTTTGAGCTACCCCATTTCGGCAAGGGCACTGGCTGACCAATTGGCCAGTCTGCCTTTTGGCCATACTTCAGCCAAAACGCATAATCATCATCATCATTGTGGTTGTCAGGAGTAGGCCGGGTTTCGAGTCAACTCGGCCATTCGTTTCCCCATCTTCCGACTGTTGGTATGTAGCTGGATTCATCCCTGTAGCAGCTGTCTTCAGCAGCTCCAACAGGTCCTTCTACTTCTAGTAATTTTTTCTCACGCTCTACATAAATATAGAAAGAAATTATTAAGTTTTGCAAAATGTAAATAGGTAAGATACTTTGATTGATTAATAATATGTAATACTATTATAACTTGTAAGTTAACGATAATTTAAGGTACTTTTGATTGAAAATAATGAATAAGTAATTTATTTGAGTAAATGCGCATTTTATGAATGATAATCTATTATTTGTTTGGACAAGGCTTATTCTTGATCTAGTGAAATAGCATAAATTAAAAATTCTGTATATAAACTATCGATGGGCAAATTTGAAAAAAAAGCCTTGAAAACATTTAGATTAAAAATAAAATGTTATGCAATGTACAATTAATAGGCTTAAATGGTATAATAATTTATAATTGTTAAATATTCTGAGTATTCATTTAGATATTTTATAACAGAGTACATACGTTTAAATTGAATAATTATCTTGAGAAAAAAAATTTAACGAAATATTATGATAAGAACATTAACTATTCATAGTGTATGACTCATCATAATATCTCAGGCTATATTAATTCATTCATAGGTATAGTTTGTGGTTACATGCTCGGGCTGTATTATCTATCGGAATACCACAGAATTCTACGGAATAAAAAAAGTTGAATACCATTAAACTACCATGGAACAAACAAATATAAAACGAATAGAAAAAAAATATATCGCGTTATTGACAAGACACATTGGCAATTATTCAATTTCGTGAACTCGTGTGACCCCAAATTGGGCGTAATGAGATCGGTTGAAAAACATCACACACCACCAAGTCGTTGTGTAGACTGAACTCCGTGTCCAAAAAAACGACAAATCAACAGATTGAGAATTTAACGAATAATTACTGAGGAGATGGAAAAATGTAGAACATTGAACGGCGTATTCGTTCGTCGCGATTGTTACTGTATAATAAATAATAACAACGGCAATAATATACCCATGATTAGATAACATCCGACTTGCGTATAATCTGATAGCGAGGTCCGTCGCTAGCAGCTGGAATGTGGCAAAAACAGCTGCGTACACGATACACAATACTACATTTATATTTAAAAAATATAAAATAGCGGCAGTTTGTAAATAGTACACGCAACATTGCGCGCAGCAATCAATCATTGTTGGACATTTAGGCCAAAGAATATTCGAAATCACTTTTGCATTCCGCGACGATTTCTAAACCGCGGACACGATTGTTATTAACACGTATTATTTGTTAATATAATAACCGTGCGCCCGACACAGCATAACAAGCATAATGATGATTACCTACCGGGCGGGCGGGCGACGGTCGGGGAAATTTCCCGGGGATAGAACGGCCAATATGATAATTTATTATTACATAACAATAATATTATAATACCGCTGATGGTACAACACGAGTTGTAACGCGCAAAAGTACAAGTCTGAAGTCGGTGCTCGTCCGTATCATGCATACTATTCATCAAGTGATTACAAATGATACAATAACAGAACGATACGACCGTGCAACGCGTGTTCATGCCCCAAAAGCCCGTAGTGTAATGGATACATTATAAAATAATCTTAATATAGCATACGCGCTAAATTACGACGGACACTTACCCATACAACGGAAACCCAAGACTTGAAGAATACTCTGTCACTCGCGGATACGTACTGCTTGGTCGTTTGGTGGTCAGTGAAGACACTGGTGCTCGAGGACCGACGAGCGGAAATATTTATACGGTCCGCGGCGCGTGCACCGCGTCGGTGGGGACGCGAGACGACCGACGGATGGGTGGGGGGGAGGGAACTGGTTTGGGTTTTTTGCGCGTCCCCTCCGCTCGGTCGAACCGGAACGGACGAGATTGTACGAAACGGCCGAATAACGCGCGCACGAACCGAACACGACGATTAATTAATAATAATAATTGAACGGTTATTGCGCACTGCGGTGTTATCGACGTGATGACGCGGTGTATCGCCGACACAACACCCACCGAAAGAGTGATGCACTGGTGCGTAAGTGCGTGCTCGTTGCACTATCACTGTCACGCACAAGGCACAACGCAACACGCACACTCGTCGATAAAAATGCAACGTAACACAATATAATATTATAATTGGCGCGAGAAATGAAATATATTTATAATGTTACGGACGCGTAATGATTACCGATCGAACGCGCGTTTGAAGTCCAACAGTAACAATTGTACTGCAATATAACGATTGCGACGCGTTTATGTAGGGATATCATCGTCGTACACGTGACACGCGACGACGTTTACCATGCGTACGGTTGTTTCCGATGCGGCGGCGACAAGGAAGGAAAACGCGCACTCGCGAAGAAAACGACTCGTTGGAAAAACGAAAAAAAAAACCCCCAGCTCGACCGCGAACGTCCGGTCCACTACTCGGCTCGACAACGGGACGATCCAAAACACTGGAACTCTGAGTGCTCTGAACGGGGCCGAATCACACACACACGTCTTATTGCCCGATATGGTGTTTGCGCTACCCACGTAAGAAGACGTAACCCAGTTGCGTTTTCGATTTTGTCCCGCAACAATTTGATAAGCGCGATAAGACCGCAGAACAAAATAATTACATATTATAGTGTATAATAATAATATCATCAATAATGTAAAGTTGTTCACACTACAATACCGGAAACGGATGACGGTCGCAGTGTAGCCATGGCCGAGCGAAAATGCCGCCAAACGTTGTGCGCTCGACATTTCCTTTTGAATTTCCGTACGGTTCACGCGGTTTTCCCTATATGTATTTGTTCATTACAATGCACACCCCATGGTAGGATTGACCAAGCGAGTTACCCAGAAAAATTCGGTATAAAGTGATGATAGATAGGAAATTGTGAGCGTAACGATCGGTTTTGGATAATGCCATCTATAAAGTATTTAAGAAAAGCGTGCCCTCTTTTTACGTTTTACATAATGTCGACTTCAATTACCGAGGTACTTACCGGCAAACGGGGGAGGATTAACACGCCATAATTATATGAAAACTTGCGACCGACCTCAAATTGAAAACGGGATGGTAAAGGTGTCTCGTAGGATTTCTAGTGGCTAGTAAAAATTCAATCATTTGAACACCCTTTAGAGTACCAAACAATACAGTAGCTGTTATAACGGTACACTGAATTAAAACCATTAGTTATTACACTTTCAGAATTCGAGCGCTTATAGGACACCATTATTGTTGCTTCTTTTTTTTCACAAAAGTGAGCTCCTGTTTCAGAGCATATTTGTCGATTTTTACTAGGTGGGCACTATTACTATAAGCTATAAGGACTTGGGCACATATCTACCTCGGGTACCGTTTATGTTTTCGACTTATAAAACGTGTTCACATGTCTTTGCCATTCTATCCATTTGAGTTCTGATGTTTTAATGTTCAATAAATAATTTTCAGTAATGATTAATGGTGATGAATTTTAAAGCAAAATCTCGATTATGTTATAATATATTAAATTATATTAAAACCATTTCAAGTTATCATTTGAAAACATTTTTATTTTAAATACTCATGATTTTTATGAAGTTCAAGTTAAAGTTAAAAAATATTAACAAAGAAGCAGGGACTTGGGGCAAGGGGTACAAGGTACATCCATTAACCACAAGGTGGCATTAATTTTTCAATAGGTAGTAATCATGCCGCTTACTTATATATAATACGAGTATGTTAAAATATATATGCGCTCTGTCGCGTTTAGTACAAAATGTCGTCATGGAAAACAATCTTGAAGCGATCATAATCGTTCAATAAATAAATTTATTAAACTATTTAAGTTACAATTAGTTGATGAATATTTCCTAATTGAAATACGTCATACTTATTACATGGAGAGTGGTCAAGTAAATAATTGAACTCATCTAGAGACTATATAGTTCAATTGATTTAGTGTTTAACAATTGAACATACTAAATTATACCCAAGCCTTGTTCGTATAAATTATTTGAATGTATACTGTATTAAACGAAATATCTTTCCAATCAGCATTCGCCATAAATGTATTCACATGGAAATATGACTTAATTACTAATGAATTTCACTATAACTCATAATCAGAATTCAGAGCTCAGTTTTAATATCATTGAATGTAAACATGTAAAATTATACGCTGTCATGTAAATGATTTTAATATATGCATGCATTGTGCTCTTAAAATTTATAAAAGCACAACAGCAATCTAATATAGTAAAATCTCAAACAACTCGTAGCCAGTTGATATTGATAAATTAAGTTTTGATTTATTAGGGAATGGAAGTAGGGTATTAGTATCTAGAACATACACTTACATAAGATAAGTAGAAATAAATGCATATTTTATTAGTTTTTTTTTAAAAAAAATTGAAATTAATTTCCTAATAAAAAAAACTTTGTGATTTGATTAAAACCGAAAATAAAGCAATATAAAATATTAAGCCCCATAAACTAATTTATTTTATTTTACTTTTCGTACACTATATTTTATATTTTAATAAAATGTAAGTTCTGCGCAATGCGCATAAAAAACAAAATAAAATATGCATAACATATAGATGCTGACCATCTCATAATATGAATAGTCAGACGTAGTTACCAATAACCTCGACACTGTAGTGTTGTAATATTTGTAATGAACATAACAGATAACATATTTTGTTTACGTATTGATGTTTATGTTTTCATTTTTATATGAAATTGCCCACTGTACCTACACGAGAAAATAAAGCAGTGACATCATTTCGTTGCATGATTTCTGCATGATTCTCTATGTATACAAACGTGCTTAGGGTTCAATATCAGATGCAGTAAAATTATAGCAATATCATAGTACAACATAATGGTGTCTAATATAGTAATATTAGACCTTGTCCTTACAATTGTGTTTCTTAATTATAAATTGATTCAATTACCAAAAATGTACTCGGCAGCACATACAATTCGTGTACATCTATCGACCTATCTTACATAATACATTCAACTAAAGGTGAAAATTATTTTAATATGAAATACCAAACACCAAATTTACTAAATATAGTTGTACACCTATCGGAAACTCAATACGTATGTGGTTGATCGTCCCGGTGTATTAATGTACATAGAAAATATGACTACAGACTAAGTCATTGAAAAAACCGACGCAAGTGGTTTTTATAAAAATGTAAAGTTAGAAGATATATTTATTAATATAAATTATTTCTTAACATTGAAAAAAATATCTTTGTTTCTTTTTGTTCTCAAATGTTGAGTATCAATACAACTATAAAACTGGTTTGTATTTTCGTAACTGGGTATAATGTAGAATTGAATACGAGCGAGAGAGTGATCATATCAAGTTTATATTACTTCACTTTTTTATATTTTAAACTTGGATGATAGCTTATAAAATTTACAAAAAATAAGTTTTTTTTGGAAATCAGTAAGTTAGTTATTTAGTAGGAGTATTAATAAATAATATTATATATTTTATGTAGCTCATTTAATCATTTTTATTATAATTCATACACTATAGCACTATCATTTATTGAAATATTGCATTTTAGATTCAGGTATTTTAACTTTTATTATTTATCGCATTGTATTGTAGGTATTTCAGAAACCAGCATACACGATGTACATTATGTCAAATTATGTGTGTGGTTTATTATTATTATGTACCTATCGATATTGACAATACTTGATTATATTTTTCACAGGTTTGTCAATACTCAATTGGACAAATGACAACGGGATATAATATGGCAGATTCACATAAAAATGAAAATAATTAAGAATATAAATATCATTTGCCTTAAAATCAAAAATCAAACACAGAAACATGGCAATACTAATGAAAATAAGCGATGCGTGTAAACATTTTAAACTGACTTAAAATATAATACATTTCAAGAAAAAATTGATACTACCGAATAATACGTGTGTATATCTAAACCTTTTTCATAATATTTTGCTAGCAAATTACACATGTCTGTTTTTTTCTAAAGATTTTAAACAATGATTACCTAAAATTAAATAATACTTCTATATTATAGTACCTCATATTGTTACACTGCACATGTTTAGCCTTTATATTAAATAAACGGCGAGACTCCATTGTAGAGTGAGTTACAGAGATGGGTGAATGATATTGCCGTATTGATTTTTTAAATGTTAAACCAATGTAACATTGCTTTATTTGCAATTATGTATTCGGCTTTTCTCCGTTGATCATGAAAATTATTGTACCTATTGAGAAATTAAAAAAAAAGACCGCCCAAAAGTACCGATTACACGAAATTCCCTTTCATAAAAGTTATAGATTTATATAGATAGAAGTTATAGATTTATATATATATCAGTTATCGGAGCAATTCTTCTAGTCAAATAAATTCGTGTACACAGACACAAAAATAATAAAAATTAAATGAACTCGCATTATGGTTGGAGCAATACAATCGTCGTTTCACTAAAAATCTAAAACAAAAGTGTTAGACTATTACATATATTTTCTATACAAGTCGTAAATAGTTAAATGAAATTAAATACCAATATCCAATAATTATTAGTATTTAGTTAAACAATATTTATAATTTTAATATCAATTTATCAATACTCAAATATAATATGAACGATTTTATTAGGACATATATTTTTTTAATATACTATCAAATTAACCATAACTACACATTTAATTAACAAAGTAAATATTTATTTATTTTATATCAGACTAATAATCTATAAACTTTAATTCACAATAAGCTGTTTGTGTTAGGTAATAGTTTTAAACCTACAACTCACATGGTCAATTACAAGAATTATCATTGTGATTCATTACATTTAAGACTTAAAGTGTCTTATTATAATATATATTAATACATACTTGTGTTTTATGCTATGTAATAATACCACAATGATATGGTAAACAATTAGGTATATAAGATAAAATATAGGTACTTGATTCTTAAAAATGTATTTTTTTAAATACCTAATTATAATATACCACATATTCTTTATTAAGACTAAATTGTTTTAATCGTTTTGTAAATTATTATTTTTGTTGATAGTAAAATTTTTATTCATCTTAACATTCTTAACATCATTATGAAAAATCTAAAAAATATCCTTTCGGAAAATACTTTATTTAATAAAATATTTTAATATAATATTTCTTGATGGTATTAATGTTGGTAACAAGTAATGGGAGAGAGTGCAATTTATAGATCATTCTTTGATTTATTTTGTAATTAGTGCATTATAATATTAATAATATTAATTTATGGAATAAGTGTTAGTTGTTGATTGTCAATGTGGTTAGATTTTCTAATAAAGTATTATTTGTTCACTGAAACATACTTGATATTATATTATAATTTATAAATAATATCACTTAGATTTTTAGCTTTAATTTGTTTGCGATTACTTACCACTTAATTATTTAATATAAATTGCGTATAATGGGCATGCGTTTACGCATTCAAATCATTAATGTAACATGATATAATCACGATTTCATGCATCTTACACGTGATTAGCCGCTTGTCAATGATCAAACAACGCAATTGTAAGTAGTCCATGTAATGTGTTTGTGTACAAATACACAACAACATAATATTTACGGATCGGCTTTCACGTGTTATATTTAATATTTGTAATGGTTAAATCAGCATTATAACGAAAAGTATGGAACTGAGATTGATTGATTTCATAATGTATTCCTTTATAAAGGAAAGTAATAAAAACTGACCGGATAAAAAAACATTTAATTACGACTACAGTCTACAATATTACACAAAGTAGGTTTTTATAATTACGTTTCAATACGTCAATACCGTATTATCGTAAATTTAAATGTTTGCGTCCAAATATTTGTCAGAGTGAAGTGAAACTAAATTACAAATACATCATAAATCGTAATAAATAATGGTAAATAAAGAATTTATTGTAGTTAAATAATTCGATTTTTTTTTAAAGTTATTCATTTATAAATTTTGTTCATGAAACTAATGGTTTCAAAAATATTTTAGTGAATCCTAGTATTTCCCAATCCTATTACAGGAAACTCAGAAAAAATTGAAATTGAATCAATTATTGATAGAAATATAGAAATATGGCAAAAAAAAAAAAATTATATTGCTTTGTTGTATTATATAAAAAATGTGTGATTGTTTTTAATTTAATGCGTAATTGTTATTTAACTTAAGACCTGTTTTGTTATACTGATTCAGTGACATATATATTGTTTAATTATGGTGTTAGGGTTTGTTATTGATTAATTATCTTGAAAAATTTAATAATATTCGAACGTTTAACAAAGTATAATCATATACATAATATTATAAAAATATCTCACTTAAAATATCATCATAAATAATCACTGAAGAATTTGAATAAGAATTAAACCATTGTGTAGTACAATATTTTTTATTTATTTTCAGTTTTTTTTTTTACAAACATAATGTGATATTAAAAATCAAATAGTATGCATAATTTCATTTTACATTACACTGTTAATATTTGTATTTGTAATTTGTAATTTAATCAAAATAAAAAATAAAATGAAAATTTTTTAATCAAAAGACTTTGAACAACAGAAAAAAGTGATTATAAATTGTTCTTATTTACCTATTTCAAAAATGTAATGCTAAAGTAGTACACGTAATTACGTAAGTACTTTTTATAACACGTATAATTTATAATCTTATTTTTTAAATGTATAATATTATAATACTACAATTACAGATTATTACAATTACGCTTATAGGATTTACACGTTCAATGCTCTGCACCAATAATAATAAGAAGAATTAAATAAAAATTAAAAACTGTTGTTTCAATTTTTTCAACAAAATCCTAATTATTCTGATAAATCTATATTCAAGTATACAATATACATCCATAATAATTTGTTTATTAATTTTATTAATGGTTGATTTACTTTTAGATTCTGAGTGATACGAGGAATGTAGCATTAGTTTTATAATTTATCATTATATACTTATTTTATTTATTTATTTTTAATTTTGTAGTCTGTAAATACAATTTCAACTAGAAGGATTGCTTTATTTTACACAAGCCTATAAATTTTCATGTAGGAAACTCCGTTTTGTTAATGCATGGAGAAATTAATTTTACAATTTGAATTACAATTTTTCTTATTTACGTTGAAATACAAACATAATTCTACATATACATTATACTGGTTATTTACTACTTTATATTATATTTTATAAATGATATTATGTTATTACTTATTAGCATTTTATAAATACTAATAATTCCGATATTATGGAATATTTGAATAGAAATATTTGGTTACATAGTCTCTTGTAATTTCGGATTAAAAGTTAAAACCACCTTAACATGAATTTTGACTTTACTTGTACTATATATTATATTATTCATTTTTATAAACTAATCCACTCAAACTATTTCATTCAGAATAGTTTTTTTCGAAATCAATTGTATATTAGTTTCAAATATAAAACACTGCCACAGCAATATCATTCACCTATCCCTGTGAATCACTTTTTCGTGGAGTTTCATCCTACCTAGGAGCTCACCCTTTTTTATTATATTTATTACAATTTAAATAGAATAATTGAAGTTTTTTAAATTTCTATAAGGACTGCAGACTTCAAATTGATTATAATAATTGCCACCATTAACTTGTACAAATATAAATGCTAGTTCTTGTATGCAAATATATTTATTATTAATATAGTTTATATTTTATTTTAATTTAATAATCAAATTTCAAAAATATTATAGGTAGTTCTAACAAATATTTATGACTATTTGATTATTAAAAATTAGTTGATGTTTTAAAAATACAAGCAGTCCCAAAAAATATGCCAATTACTAAATCATCATTTATAAAATATAGTTTCTATACTCTAAAATATCACGATTGTATAGTCTTTATGTTATCTATTTCCAATGACTCAAGGGTTAAAGAACAAACATGCGTAATAACATACTTTATCGACTCATTTATTAAGAATCAATATCAGTTAAAGTATATAACTCCGATTTAACGAAAATATAACTGTATAACACATTGGTGCATCGTGCATACCTATTATGAATGAATGGACTTCGATTGATTCGATGAAAGAATGAGAAATAAATATTTTAGGTAGAAAATATTTTATAGGTCATTATTGTAATTCAATTATAAATTAACTATTTTGTTTACTCTTGTTAGTTATAATTTAAATCAGTTCAGTTCCATAATTTCACACGACCATAAGTTTGCAATACTACAATGCACATTTTAGAAGTGTTCATAATATTAGTATTTTTTAAATTATCTATTGTGTATAACACAAATGCATCGTGTTCCTTACACAGGGAAGGCATTTAAGTTGAGCTACAATGTATTTTATATATATTTTATTTTTAATAGTTTCTTCCATCGTTTTTAATCTGATAAATACAATCCTTAACCTGTTTTGTATATATTTGAAATAACACTGAAATTCGAATGTTCAATTTTTTTTAAATCAAGTTTTGTTTTTCTTTTAATTTTTGTATTTCATATTTGCACTGTAGCTAACAAAAAAAAAAAAAAGAAAACGACTGAACTTCTTCTGCCAATAATTAAATTATTATGGATTTTGTATGTACCTATAGGTAGTAGGTAAGCAGTTCTTTTCTAATGAAATAAATGGCTATCTTAATGGATTTTTAAAGTTTAAGCTTTTCTGAATTTCAAATAGTATAAAACTACAATACATGATTAGCACTCGCCACTCATTATTTATGTACATATTACACAATGTATTGAAATAGTTGAAATTTGAACAAAATCATTTTTGAAATGCAATGGATTATTATTATAATATGACACTCATCGACTCATCGACCTTAACCCTATAGCCTATCTAACTTCTATATTCCCTGAATTTATTTTGAATATTTATCGAATAGTTGTTGGTAGATTGCTTTGTTTTGATACTGCGACGTAATACATTGTTCTTGAAATTAGTTTATACCCTATAATTATACTATATTAATTATTTTTAATTTTTAACCAATCATAATAAATAAGTGATCATAATATGTTTGGCGTAACAAAATGGGTTGAATTATAAAATATTTCTTGGGTCTAATTATTCATAGTGAAGTAAAAATACAATACTTTAAAGGCGTATATTTATTGACATCACAGTCATAAATATTTATTATTTTTGTATGCGTATATAACAATATTGTTACGCTCAACTAAATATTAATTTAAATACGGAGCATTGCATTATTTTAATAAAATTAATAAAAGCCATAGAGTACAACAATAGCCAGTGTGCTGGAAGGGGATTAATAACTTCAAGCGTGATAGCTCCTCTATTAGTTATGGTAACAAATAAATAAAGGGGTTCATTACATTCTTTGTAATATTTTATACGACTTTCCGGTTTTTCTTTAATATCAATATATTATCTCCATATATATATATATCACAATTCATATTCATATTAGGGAAACTAGAATGTTTAATTATAATTTCGTTCGTCAAATTTGTCAGAAACTTAAAAGCTCAAATCACTCAATCACATCAAAGTTAACTAATTAACGATTATGTTTGATATCTAGGATTTATCACGCGTATTATTTGAATTTTCACATTTGAAACTGATTGCGATTTAGTCGTTTTGGGTTTCACTATAACTTTTGTGTTTATGATAAAATTATAAAAATATATATTATTACGTAAAAATATATACAAGAGAGACACTGTTATAGTGTAATACACTTGACAGAAACAATATATGAAAAGAATACGGCAGATGCTTTAGGAATCAACTAGGGGTGTAATGCTAATCGTATCATAACACGCGGTTAAACGGAGGGCGACAGTGTTATTGAACAGATCAAAATATGTAGAGGGGCTTAGCACGCATGCCCTCATTTAGCGAAATATTTATTAAATTCGGGGTACGTTTCGACACACGACTGATGCTGTAACAAATTAAATAATTGTCCATAGCGTATTATTATAGAAGTTAAAAAACAGAGATTTTATTACTTGTTATTTCCAGGTCTATAGTTATATGATTGATTTTTTTCATTAAAATATTATATCAAAGTTGTTTAAAATGGTTTAAAATGTTTAGTTAATTCTATGTTTCACGATATAAACTGCTAAAGATAATATAAATACGTGTAATAAACTAATAAATGAGTTTGCAATATCAATAAACGGAGTACTAAATATATTATATTACGTAACTATGTGTATTTAATCTTTTTTCATTCATATAGTACAAAAATAACCCCAACCAACAAAAATCATATAAATCTTGTAAATACAATTATTCTACTAACCCAAAACTTCATGTAAGAGCTTAAAATAGTATTTTATTGCAATGATAAAAATAAATTTCCAATTTTAAAATATTTCAAAGTATTATTATTTCATAATAATTTATTATTTTTTATGTTTTATTTTTTATTTACAAATGTATAATTAATTATTACTTAGGTATTATTGTACTAAATTATAATAATAAGTTTATTTACTTGTTACATATATGGTAAAGAATTTTTGTATTAATTTTTTTAAGCAACCAAGCCCAACTCAATGCGGTAACAAAAGGGAAGCACTAGTTTAGAAGTAGCAAATTTAGAATAAGCCAAATTGATTTAATTGTTATCATCTACTATACTGAAATATGTGTTATTGTTTAGCAAATACAAAAAAAGTATAATAATAATAATAATACAACGTTTTTAAAAAATAAAAACAAGTGTTTATCGATAAAACCCAGACTTTGTATATTTTATAAGTGACCCCCTACCAAAAACTAATTAACTATTGAATCATACTTCATAGAAATAAGAAAATTAAATTTTTCTAAGGCAGTAGGTTGACAAGAAACTTATGGTCGGCCCAATAGGGCCTGTAAGTAGCAAAGCGAAATATTTTCAATTTATCTATACATACGTATAACATTGATATGTACTATAGTGAAACAAAACTAGAGATTAGTTAATTTGATTTTTATGTGGTTTTGTACTATTTGTAAACTGTATAAATGAGTATTTTGTAGTGCTAAATGATGCGTGTATAAACTTTTTTGAATATAAGATATTATCACATGTATGATCATGTTCTATTTAAACGTAAAATAATATTCGTATGTTGATATTATGTTTAAAATGTTTAAATTATCCACTGCAATGCTAATTGTTTTGTAGCATTTTATGACATTCAAAATACTATGTTTAATAATATTGTGTTTATTATATGTTATATTTTTAATAAGATGATAGGCGAAGGTCAGTTTGAAGGAGCACAACAATTTATAAATTGGATAACTACGTCTTTAGTAAATATTATTGGTACATATATCTATGTCAAATACACCTTTGTGGTCTGACTCATAATCAACAATAAGCTTTTTCTATAAAAAATATCATAGAAGATTCCACGCTTCGTTCATAATCTATATCTAACTATTTAAATTACAAATAGTTATTAAGTGTAATCAAGTGAATGTAAAATATGTAGAGACTATGCAATCTAAACATATTTTTTCAGTTGCCCTTCTCTTACGGTCTCTATATAAATATAATATAAAATAAATGCAAAAGTATAACAATCATAACTATATTATTAAAAATATGTCACTCTAAAACTAATAATGAGAATTAAAATATGTGTAACACAAGCACAACAAGAACTGCTAATTTTTTTATTTATTTATTAATATTTAATTTATTATTTATTTTTACTTCCGTGGATTATAGATATGATAAAACTAGAAATTTCAAAAATTTAGTACCTAACTTATTATTATAGTAATTATGATGATTGTTATGATTATTATATGTATCACATAATACGATAATGTTTTTTCGTTAAAAACAATTGTCACGGTGAAAAAAAAATATTTTTCCTTGTTATTTTCATGATCTTAAAAGATTAAAGATATATTTTATATAGTGTCATTTTTTAAATAAATTAGAGAGCACTGATTATAGTGATTATAGGATCACTTTCAATTATTGCGATCATGGAACATTAGTTCTGGGGATTAACTTAATGATGATCATCTCTGTCTATACATTCGTTACTCTGTACTCATTACTCATTAGTTAGGTATGTCGTATGTGGTATGGGTCATTGTCATTTAAAAATGTTAGTATGATGAATACAATTTACATAAAAATACTAATCATTACAATAAGCGTCGATATTTGTAACAGTATAGATAATACATTCTATTCGATCTATAACCAAAGGATAGCAAAAAGTATTTTCCAAAATAATGCTAATATTTCTTTGACTCAACAATTTGAAATAATGAGTTTTGTTCGAAATTGTTATTATTTGATATAGGGCTATATAATAATATTTCTAGACGGCAAGAGGGTTGAAACAAACCAACACCTGCGTGTGTTGCCATTGGACGAACCGCTGGACCAATATCATGCTTTTCCAAAGGGGAAGAAAGACGCCCCCAGGAAACCCGCTGTGCTTGCTTGCTCTCATATCACAAAGCACTGCACAATGATGAGCAACGGATTCGCACCTACGGGTCATACACCTACTTGGGACTCTAGTTTGACGAATAATGTAAGTATACAAAAATGTCTTAAAAATATTTATAGTTATAATTTTTGTACATCATACTATTATCGCTATATGTATCTAACAACAACAAGATGTTTGTTTTCCACCCAGTTGGATTAATGTGCTTTCTTTCATAAATCAATACATGGCACCAAGTTTTGCAAAACTTCAGAACAGAATATATATTACTACAAAATCATATTATTATTATACAATATGAAGTAAACTTAGAAACATAAATGAAACAAGTAAAAATACATTTCGCTTACAGGATAGTCAAAGTTACGATGAATGTTGGCCAGATGCTCACCTTTATCACCACCATCATCATTTACATCATCATCATATTCATCAGCATTCTTCTTCGGTATCTCAGATGTGGCCGATCCCTCACAACCATACTCAACATCAAAGTTTGACTCAAAACCCGGTTTCGAGGTAAGTTGTAAATATATTTACATCATCACTTAATTGAGCGTATCTACATCAAAAACCAAATATGTTACTATAAAAATTGTATTTTATTTTTCTTCTCCTCGGTATTCTATATGACCATATGCCATAAAAAAATAACTGTTATTTGTATTTATTAAAAAATAGCTAAATTATTAAAGGTTTTTTTTAATTACATGTTAAATATTAGAAGGATTAATAAATAAATAAAATAACAATAACAATAACAAAACTATGTAAAATAAATTTTTAAATCAATAAAATTATAAAAATAACTTGAAAAAATATTTTTTTCATCAGAGCAGCTGTTTTTAATGAAAAAACAATTTCGTATCATGTTATATATAAATATATAATGGGCGTATCATGATAATAATTATTATAATATATGTATTATTATGATGTATTCTTCAAATGTTTAGTTTTGTTGTGCCTATAAAACTAGAAATTAGTAACAAAACCTAAAATATTAAACCGACAATTCTGTTGATATTTAAAATGTGTTGCATTTAATGTAGTAATATGCATAATACTAAAATATTTATGATTGTTCGAAATTATGATATGAGTTTTCATTAGTTTTGTGTTACGTAATAAATATTAAAATGTAAATATAAGTTAAAATAATGAGTTAGGTATAGCGAGTTAATTATTAAAAAACTTTTTTTAGGGAAAAGTATTGTTCATATTATTAAAAATTTTAAAATGCAAAATTAAACTTATGTGATTCCTGTAGCTATAATTCATTTGTTGATTTGTTGATATTAGTTTTGATTTAGATTCGTAATGTAAAGTGCAAATTCTCATCGCTAAGTTGTGAACATTGTTAACCTCTTATATATTTTATAATTGAAAATTTTTCCTCACCTAAGTACATGAAAACAATGCTATATATTCTTGAGCAAAGTATCTGGTTTCTTTAAATTTAGGTACGGGAAGACAACTATAAAATTAGGATAAACAATAAGATAAACAGATTCCTAAGAATGATTTTTTAGGAGCTCGTCATTTTTAAGCTCGGTGACTTACATTAATTCATTCATTTAATTCCAATTGTTGTTGACATCATTGTTCGCTAAAAAAGGATTTTGGAATAATTTATAATTAAATAAATGAACTTAATTGATATTTTATTTCATATACTGATAAAGTGATAACTAAAATTTATTATGGATCGACTATAATATACAAGTATAAAAATATTATTAAAAACGGGGAAATTAATTTTGATCGGCGGACCGCGGGTTTCTGATATCTGGTCTAAAGTATAATTTTTGAATTAAGTCTTATTCATTTGAGTTTTATATTATATATATATAATTAAGAATAAATAAATATACAATTATATATATTCTATTACAACGTATTACGTGTACCTAAATAAAACATAAGAAATCATTTGAACTACTGAAGTTTAGATACTTTTGTTATGACTTATTCAGACAAATTATAATTGAACGCATTTTTTATAAATATAATTCGTGTTATGTTTATCGTAAATGTATAATTTCTAGTATCACTTGAGTCTTAAATATACTGAATATATTCTCAATTCAATATTATTCTAAATTCGTAGATATATATATACATATATATATATAATTATTATTATTTTAAATAATAATGGACACTACAAATCCAACATTTCATTATACAATGCAATGTCATGATTTATTGTTTAATATTTTAATAACTTAAAATGAATTTAGGTCGCTTATGAACTAAGCAGCTCTTTTACTTTTAATCTTTATCCTCGTTGTTTATTATCCCCGCCAAAAGAATAAATAGACTGGATTATTATCAAAAAAATTATAATTAGTTATTTATATACATAATATTTTACAATACACATTTTTTAGTAATATTATTGGTTTTTATAAATTTATGATCTTGTCGGGTTAAGTTAATTTGAATCTATCAATATGGTATAGAAAAAATGATAAGAATAAATAATATGATAAGAATGGTAAGAATAAATGATCAATTAAGAACGGATTTCAAATATATCAAGTGATTTACAAATTTTAAAATTTATTAGATATTTATACGTCTAAAAAGTGTAAAGATAAAAGTTAAATATAGAACTATAGAATACCAATAACTAAAATACTATAGTTCGATTGCATATATTTTTACCTATGCTTCTGCAACGTCGTCATTTTTAAAAAGCTGTTTTGTCCATAATATCATAAGTCATAACATTTTGAATATAATTCGTGACTCATATTCTTGGCAAAAAGGACTTTTCTCAAATAAAAATATACACAGTTTTTAGTTGTCTTGCTGTCCGAAAATGAAATACGACTTAAAATATTCTCTTCTAAATGAATTTAAAAATATTAATCTCTTAAGTTTTTTTAGTCAAATAAATGGATTTATTAATATTTCGTTTGATAAATAAGCAAGTTATACTACATAGGTATACTTACATAATTACATTTAATATTAAACCTAGCAATTTCGATTTAAAAGTTACTTAGTTACAGTGAAACATTTGATATATTTATTTAAAACATTCAGTTTACTTATTGACTATTGTATACACTGTATATACCAGTATTATGTCAGTATATATCTGTCCTTCGCTCAGTCGTTTTTTGATTAAATTCAATGATTTATCATTGCTTTCAAATTATTATGAGTAAATGTATTTCTATACAATTGTTAGATTGTAACATACCCGCCCTAGTTACCTTTACAAAGTTCAATTCATATTCCACTCTCTGTACACCTTCAATTTGAATTCTGCCCTTAGGACCAAAGAACGAAGGACAAACATTCTGTTTCAAACTTCAGTAGTCCACCCAATTTCTATATTTCATAATAAATGATATTTTTATTTATAAAAATTCTAATTTTTTTCAAACGTTAAGATTGCAAAAAAAATAAATATTACATAGATACTTTAAAGTGAATATTTTAAAATATTTGTCTATAAAATGTGCACAATAATGTTAAATACATTTTATCAAAAAAATTTTAAGCTTTCATAAATTACTCATCAAAATACCACGAAGAATAATATAATCTTTTTTTCTAAATTGTGATAATATTATCAAAATATCCAATCAGTTGACTTTGATTCAGTTGTCATAACATTATTGTGACTCATCAGCTAAAAACTAAAACTAATAATAATAATTTATAATCCATATTCTAGTCTGTTCATTGTTCAATGATTCTACATAAAAAACAAAAAGATATATTCGTATACATCATGTACGTATTTACCAATACTCAATAGACAATAACTATTTTTGCTTAAAATGTCTACAACTGCGTCTTTAAAAAATAGTTTTAAAAGTTATCCTACTCTAATTTATTGTTGTTGTTTTCACTTTTTCCATACATTTATCACACTTTTTAGTCATATTGTTTTTGGGTTAGGAAAATGTAACTTGGGCTAGAAATATTTAATGATCGAACTAAACTCTGGTCAAAAATGTCAACTATTCAGGGAATTAACTCTATTCAAGAATTTAGTTTGTATTTAGTAGATAATAATATCACAGCAGATAATATGAATTCATATTGTAATCTGTGATAATATTTCTACCTATGCACTTTTTCCACTTGATATTTAGGAATAGAATTATATAATTCCTAGTCTAGTCAAGGGACTGCCATCAATAAAGATGAGTACTTGTTCGTAAATTTAAAAAAATAATTTTTATCGTCACGTACAAATAGATGATTTTTATTGAAGTTTTAATACAATTATAAATAGACATTTTACATTTTAATGCTAAGTACAGAAACTAGGTCGATTCCAGAAAAAAAAACAAAATTGAAAAATATATTATAAGCTTACATGTTCAAAAACCAATCACTACAATAAAGTTTTTAAATTTAGTTTCTTATAAATAGTAAATACTACAGTACTTAATTGTATATTAATTATATATTAATATTAATATTAATAATATTAATAAATGATTTCAGTAGATAATAATTCAACAAATACTTTTAAAATATAAATATTAAATAAGAAAAAAAATTAATTTTACCACATTAATGATTAAAATCATTATGAGTTCTAAGCCTTACAAATATGAAGGGCAATGAGTTTTTAAATTTTTTTTTTCAGTTATCGGTGATTTTTGTCCTATGTGCTGTTCTATACCTGAATTAGACACGTGTGTAATTCGACCATTAAATTGTGGATAAGAAATGCAATTCGACAATCTCATATTTAACCTAGATGTTACAAATTCAGAAAATTTGGCTTACCAATAATTTCGTTATAGTCAAAACATAAAATCATAGGATTAATCAAAGTAATATATTTTACACTGTCTAGTGGTTAAAAATATAGTACCGATTAAACTACACAAAGAAAAACTTAAACCATTTAACTCAGTTAAATATCTAAAAAAAATTGATATAAAAATAATAAGATATAAGTACAGAGTTTTGTGTTTAACACTTATTATTTTAGTTCAAACCCTGGTAATATCTACAGCCGTGGTTCAAACATAATACATGATTATTTTATCAGAGCATATAATATGTTTTCTGTTCTTTGTTACAATTATATTAGATAAGAGTATAAGTTATTCTTCAATATCTAAATAATTAAACAGTACGAGACAGAAAACTTTTGGTCTACAAGAGCTAGGCAACTGAATATTCGTCATGCCCTATTTTAGGTTTTATGAATGTTAAACTAGTTGCCTATACCGTAAAATGTTAACTAACATATCTTTTCCATTTTACTGTAGTAGCCAGTATAGATACGTATATTACACCGATTTTCGCTTAGAAATTTAGAATACTACGATTTATTATTGATTTATGGAATTCGTACAAAAAATATGTATTATACTAACACTTGGCCACTTGGGGCCCGTGCATCAAAGATATTTAAAAGATTCACTGATACGTGATGCTGATTATAGTTTTCAAACTGTTGAACTATCTGGGCATAGTGTTTGTATTCCATGACATTATACTAATTAAGCTTCGTTAAAATTTCGTTAATTGTTACAATTTAGATGTAGGATAAAAAAAAATCTTGGCTCATGTTGTGAAATTTTTGGGGGACAAAATCAAAAAAGTGGGAAAGTTGATCTAAAGTGGACTTGACGACGGATTAAAATCAGTTCTTAAAATTCAAAATTCTTATTGCATTAATTGATCTATCATCTATCGGTAGGTATACGTTGAAAATAGGAAACGCCTAAATTCCTATATTTCGCGTGTGACAGACAGACAGACAGAGACAGAAAGTCATGGCTTTACAATTCCCTGTAAGATAAACACTTTATTGACTTTTAATAATTGGCGTGCCAACGTGTCCATAGGTTCGCTACCCCTGCAGTATACAGCAATAATATAAGCAAAGATGGATTTACACAATTGCCGCCTCATTAAGCTTATAAATGAGAAAACGTATTTTTAAGTACTTATTTAACATAACTAAAACCAAAAAAAAAAAAAAAAATCTTAAACACTGATACTGAACAATAATTATTGGTTATGTTTATAAATTGTTCTGATTAAAAAAATAGTATACCAATAGTCGTGCGGTCGGACAACTCGCGAGTGATTATTAATTATTTTTACGAGTTTTCCGGCAGTCGGTCGATAATTGACTTGGACGTTATGTATTATACAAAGAAGAAATGTTAATTATATTAAAAAAAAAGTGTTATGTTTAAATATTTAACATTTTTATTTGCCATTCTTCAGAGTGATCTCATCCTACAGTAAAAAATCTAAAAAAACTTAGTATTTTCAAAAAAAAAATTGGCCTAAAATTTCCGTCCCTAAATAACTGCCACTCAAGGCAACTGCGAACTTTGCCTGACGCTAAATCCGCCACTGAATATAAAGATCGTCCCTGCACGTGTGTTTGGCGTACCTGTACGCGTAGGGTTTTTTCCTCCATTTTTTTAATTTCCTCTAACCGCGCGCGTGTGTTTCGCTCGTCTAGGGGCGGCAGCAGCAGCAGCAGCGGTGGTAGTTTGCAAAAGTCGTCGTTGGCGTCGGCGAAGAAAATCCGACGGCGGGTGGCCACGCTGGCGCAACGACGTGCGGCCAACATACGCGAGCGCAGGCGCATGTACAACCTGAACGAGGCGTTCGACAAGCTCCGGCGCAAAGTGCCCACGTTCGCGTACGAGAAACGGCTGTCCCGGATCGAGACGCTCAGGCTGGCCATCACGTACATCAGCTTCATGACCGAGCTGCTCCAGTCGACGCCGTCGCCCGGCGGCGGCGCGGCCGACGTGGTCCAGTCGTCCGCCACGTACGCCGCCATGCCGCAACACGACGTCATCCCTTACGTGCCGTACTCGCTGATACCGCCCGTCTAAGCTAGTGTTTCTCAACCTGGGGGCCGTGGCTATATGACTGGTGGTGGGGAGGGCGTGAAACATTTATTTAATTTAAAATATTTTCGGTTGTTTAGTTATTATATAATATAACCGACAATATGATTAATCATTGTCAATAACGTCTAATGTTATAGATACCTAACTGTTATTACTGTGCATGTAAATTTAGTATATCATCAAGAATAAGAATCAAGAAAATATATAATGATTTCGATTGAGTGAGGGGGGGGGGCTTTGACAGTTTTACATTAGATTTATTGGGCCTTATAACAAAAAAGGTTGAGAAGCACTGGTCTAAGCCACCACCACCAAAATGTACTTACATGCACGATCTGCAAGCAATCCGGGCCGCTTCGCGTCAGCAAATCCGACCAGGAAAAGCGCGTGTACCTGCCCCGTGTATATAATGCATAATTCGTTTGGGCCGTAGACTGTAGATTGACCAAGTAACGTGGTCCCGTTTAAAACGGGATTGTCCCTTTTTTTATGTTAACCATGTTGTTCTGCAAACGGGATGTTTTTCGTCCCGTTGTATTATATGCATTTTATTTAAAAAATAAAAGAAAAAAAACTCATACGGAAAAAGGATTATAAAATCCATGAACAATAATATGAAGATTGCTGATGGCGTATTTTTTTTTTTTTTTTACTTATAATTAATACAAAGATTATTAATCAGTATATTGGTGTGTATAACAATATTTACAATATACCAACCTACCTATTGGTATATAATTTAATAACAAAAAGTAAATTATTTTATTGTTGATAATTTTTTTAAAAATAATTCCATTATATTTTAAACTATTATACGTATGTTTTGGGTAATAAACTAATAACTGTTCCGTTTCTTCATTCTTTCTCAAAACGGTTTCCCTATGAGGCTATGACATAGAGTCATAGAGTAATAATATTTTTGCCCACATTTTGATACACATTTAGACAATGAAGACAATATTGGCCAGATAACATTATTATGTTGGCTTATATTAATCGGATAATTACATCGTGTCATTAGGTAGCCCACAAGCAGTAGTTGAATTAAGAGGGGTCGCGGGGGAAGCTACTTTTCATATAGCGTACCCATTTATTTTACTTTGATTACTTTTAGATTCATGTGCTTTGAAACGCTAATTGTTCAACTATATTTAGAGTCCGCCTTTATTTTTTTTCTAATTCGATCATTACCAGCAAGAGACCTATGGATAATGTCTAGAAAATAATACTATAAAAATGTCATAAGATACAATTAATTTCAAATATATATTCTAGCATTTATTACCTACAATACAGATATTTTTCAAAACAAGAATATTTAAAAAAGAATTAAAATGTTATTAATATTATTATTTATTATTACTATACATGGCTGTGACATAAGTTTCAGTGACATTTTGAGTTGCACAATATTAAGATCACTAACATCGATTTTACATTATTTGAATACAAAAGTATTAACAATATCCACTATATTGACATTATGTCATGTTAACATTATCCAGAAAATGTTAGTATAAGCATGTTTGTAAACAAATACTTGTGTACACATTAGTCAAAATACGTGGTTCATTGACAAAATTATCCGAGTGTTAACATTTATATTATATAATAATATGAGTATTGAGTAATGTATATGTTCATTAATACCACGGACAAATATATAAATGTATATTGTATTAAATTATAATAATGTCTATTGTATGTATATATATTTACCATTTATAATAATGTTAAGTTTTGTTATAGGTATCTTCTATCATTATAAATGTATCAAAAATCATAAGATTAACGTAGCACCCATACTATATGTCTATGTATGTATAATATTATGTAAACTGCGTAAACGTAATGTGTTTGGGTAGCCGCGTAGACGTACCCTATTATTAGATGTAATCAGTGGTTAAGGTAGAGGGGCAGAGTCCCCTTTCATATTTAAGGTAAAATTATGCATCTTTTTAGACCGGTAGGATGCTAAACGGCATTAGTATTTATCACATTAATTACAATTTACAATTTATATTATATTATTATGTGAAATATATTATTGAACAAGTGGAAAAAAAGTTGACTTTATAAAGATTGCTGACAAGGATTTTTAGAACTAGTATAACACTGATGACTGATGAGTTTTTAGATGTTTAAATTTTGTTTTATTGTTGTTGTACATTAGGTGAAGATTTTCAAGTAATTTTTGACAAAAAAAAATAATAATACATAATTATTAAAAATAAAAAATATATAATACTTCAGTGATAAGTAAAAATAAATAAAAATAAAATATACTCATAAAATTTAATATTTTGACTCATATTTAGTTTGACAAATAAAAATATTTTACAAATATCAAGATTTAAATTAACAAAATTAGAAATTAAAAAGCAGTGTTTGCTTAATTATACACGTAAATAGGAAAATTATTAGTAACTGCATATCAATTTACAGTAAAATTCATGAAATGGAATAGCATAGGACTTAATAAATATTCCGTTTTAAACAGATTGCAGCATATTTAGTGTAGTTTTGATGATAATATTTGTGACACATCTATCTATATACCATTTTTATTATAGATAGGTTGCCACATTATCCAAGGCCTGTTTTTAACAGAATTCACCACATTTTTATTATTATTTTTACTTATTATAAATTCTGAGTAATTAAGTATGTTTGCACTAAAGTAACTATAGTAAATAATTTATAAATTAAAAACTAATCTGAAGCTCCAGTAAGTAGCACGCTATCTTCAGGTTTAGGTAGTCTCTTATATTCTGGTTTAGTAACCATGTATACAATTAATCCACAATAAACACAACATAGTACACCTAGGAAATTGACAAACGATCCTTCTTTTGGAAGCTTTTGGTATTCTTTTTCCCTAAAAACAATAAAAACAAACAATAGTTAATAAATAGGAATTTGTAATGTTATAATTCATTGGTTAAATACATACAGAACAAAAATTAATTTTTCACTGAATCCAAGTACTGAGGTAGCAACAGCTAACACAAAAGTGAAAACTCCAAAGAAAAAATGATAAGGCATAAGAGCTTCTTTGTATTGGGCAGCTACTCCAGGATATAGAAATGATACAAATCCACTTATAAACTAAAAATAATCAATAGGATAAATAATAAATATTAAATAGTATTTATAACGGGATTTAATGTTCAAAAATAAAGCATGCACAAACCTGAGATAAGAATAGTGAAATAGTTAATGCACCTAACCAACTGTGTAAACTATATAAATTTGGAATAGGAGGAACACTATACATATGTGAAGCAAAGGAAGCCCATCCAGCAAGTGACACTAATATTAATATACATCCATGAAGAGCTGCATGTTGATTTTTTAAATTAATTTTTTTTTGATTGCGAAATGTACGATAATGAAGAATAGCTAAAATAAAAAAATTTAAACTAAATAAACATTTAAAAATAAATTAAATATACAACTTGTACATACTATATTGATTTCATTACACAACTATTCAATTTAAGAACGTACGTTTTAAAAACTTGGAGGAGGCAATCATCCTGTCTTACCTCAAAATTAGAATATGCATGCAATGTTACTTCTAACAATCTCATTCTTTACTTTAGAACTCTAGATACAAGTTTTCTAGTCCATTATCTTCTACTTTGTTACCTCATTTGGTACTCAATCATAGAAAGTTTTAAAATTTATGAATTTATGTATACCAACCAATTTTCTATTCTTCTCCAAAATTTGTCCCAAACAAAATACTAAATATCATCATTTATTTTAACTGATTCTTTCATGTCTAGTCTTACTCCTTAATTTCATTTCTATAATCATTACAAATCTTCAAACTAAAATTAAAGTTTTAAACTTCTATAATTTTAGCACTCAAAAATATCGCCTTTGAATACATATATGGGTTCTAGAATACTTGTAGGGAAAACTACAACCTTGTGCAAACAATTTGTCAATTTTACTTCTACATTTCCTAACACTTTTCATGCCTTTATGGCTCTACTATAGGTAATCGTTTAGGGTCACCTTCCTTTTTTTCATTTATTTAACTGCAATTCATACAGCTTCCACTTAAGTTGAGTAAACCACACTCTAATTACACATTGTTTGATTAATTTTCTACTTCAAACATTCCTCATTAACTGATTTACATTAAATGTTTTAAAAACATTTTAAATAAATATAATATTTGTCAAATTTATATACTATAGTTATACTTAAATCTTACAATTTGCAAATAAATAAATAAAACCAATTGTCATAAACAGCGGATGCCAGTTGAACATAATTTTAGGTTCACTAAAACCAAATCCACCTCGAAATTCAATGATCCAATAAAACACAGATAATATAAGTGTTATTCCGATTATCTAAAATTGTAATATAATTCAATATAAAACCATCAAATCAACAATATATGTTTAATATATTAAAAATAATTACCTGGGATATTGTAAGTAATGATGAATATGAAGCAAGAGATCTGTTACTTTGATATTGTGCATGATTTTGTTCAGTCATATTATTTAATTTCGGTGCTTCTTCAATTTTACAGTTGTTCTCCAATTCCGGAGTGACTGCAATAAAGATAATTCAAAATAATCATATTGACAGTATAATGGAGTATGAATTTAAATTTGTTTGTAAAATCAAGTTACATAAACATGCAAAAAAGTAAAAATAAGTACAAACATTTAAATTACTTTGAGAAGAATGATATTCACTTATAAGTAAGAACTACAATTGATGAAAATAAACGCCCAAAAATTCTTTGATCAAATGCCTTATGTCAATTGTCAATAAAAAAATCAAGCAACAGGCAATTTGAAGTAGTTGTCATGGATATATTGGCAATGCCAAAGAACATTCAACAGTGCAAGACAATTTATGATAAGAAATGTCTTACCCCCGATCCTAACCAAAATCGTATACAGAGTAATTGTTTCGGTAAGTATTTTTAAACCAATGGGGACATTTATTTAATAACAAATTACAGCAATTATATAATATAAATTTTTAACTTTATAATTAATATAAACACCATTATGTTACACTAATACATACTAATATTTTTATTTTCAAGTGATAACCGAAAATTATTATATTAATTATTTAAATAAATTAGGTTAATTAGGATACAATAAATTAATTAAGATACATTATGATAATATTATAATTACGATGTCTTTTAATTACTTAATTTTTTTACATTAAAATAATCACTCTGTATTACAGATTATACCTAAATCTTCTGTTATCACTAACTACCGAGAATTTTATCTTCAAGATATTATAAGAAGATATTATAAGAAGATATTATAAGGCATAGCCACGTAGCACTTACTTTTTATTCGTTGTCTAGTCATTTATTTCTGATTTAATACAATTTGTTTTAATGATCAATCTTTAATCTAAAAATTTACGGTAATAATATAAATATATAAAACGAAAATTGTATTTAAGGTTTAAGCGACATACAAACGATAGTATAATAGTTTTTAATTTTTAAACATTTCCTTTTTTATATTAGGCTACTCCCATTTGTTGATGATTTATCAGTTGTCACTTGTAATACAATTAATATACGCATAAACTATACAGTATATACAATTATTGAATTATTTAATATGCAGTGTTTGAACTTTGATTTATTACAAAAATTTACTGAATGAATAAACAAATATCTCGATTAGATAATAGATATACAATATACTAATATTAAAATGTAAAAGCCAATGTAAAAGAATAGCAACACTAGACATGTTATATAAGTTTATAATAGGTCCTTATAGACTACCTAGTTTAGTATATTTAATTAATATAAGTATATGCTATAATATAGTGGTGGTCCAACAGTAGGCGATTGAGTGGGGGAGTGGATACTTAATATGTTTTTGTGACATATTTATCAAAAAATAAGCCAAATCCCCCCTCCCATAACAAAATCATTTGACAGTCGCTGGTACATGGAATTTAAACACTGTACTATATACAAACTAAAATTGAAAATACAAATCAATCAAATTTAATAGTATAAAACTATAAACTATAAAATATTATTATTCATAACCATAAGTTTTCACATTTTATATTGTAGTTAGTTAATACATAACAGCGTAAATATATAATAATAACTATTTATATTATATTAATTGTAAGTACCAAAATCCATACCTTCCATGGTTAATTTCCTATATGTAGGTAGCTGGGTAAATTTCAATGCGTATGGTCATTTAGTACACATCATGGTCGTCTAATGTTTAATAATTGGTAAAAAAATAATACTGATTAATTGATTTTTATTTTTCTCGACAGCTGACGACTTGGTACGGTTAAACAACTACCATCATAAAAAATTACCACCTAAAAAAATATGTTTACTGATTTGTGAATTTGTGATAATATACCTAAGCTATAAAGCAACTACGGTGTATCTACACGATTGAGCTGTACAGAGTACACCTGTTATAACGACGGGCATTATCAAATGATGCCTATTGGCTTAAAAATAATTACGTAATAAGGGAGTAAGAATTTTATATCAGCAGCTACTAATAAGTGTGATAAATCCAATATCAATCGAATGTATCTTGTGAATAATTATGATGCACCTGAAGTACCAGCAGAGGCAGACAATAACTTATGTCCAATTTTTCTTTGAAATATGAATAATACATGTTTACAACCTTGAATCAAGTACCTACTATTGTTAAATTATTAATCGATTTTGACAGCAATATTATAAGTGAGTAGGTACATAAATTGTTGTGGTTTACGATTACAATTTGATTGCCAACTATTCTAAAACATTACATTACATTTTTACCCGTTAAAAGATACTATTTGCATTTTATTTTTACTCGATAGTTTTCACTATCAATAATATTATTACAGGACGCATGATTGGATTACCAGTAAACAAAAATATTTGGCCCTACCAGCTGCAGCTGCCTGGGCAATTTATCAAACTAGTCAAATCAGGGGTGACCAACCTGTGACTAATACCTAACTGACAAAATAACATTAATTATTAACTAACTCAAGAAAATAAATATTATAACTTCTAAAGCATGTCAAAATATATTTCCATTTTGTCATGTTCTAAAGTAAATGAAAAATTAATGAGCAAGCTTTATCGAGTAATATTCTTATTGTAATCTATAATTGCTGGGAAAAATATTCTCTTCCTCAATTCTTTTGGTACAAAACTAATATAATAATTAGTTTCATTGACATTTTGTTTTCAATGAAAAAGTAATAGGTACTGTGTTTTAAGTCAGCGACACATACGCCCATTTTGGTGTACCCAACGTAACGAAGCGGAAGTGTGTATTTTGTATGGCGTATGACGTATGACGTAGGCAGCATTTTGTTGTGTTTGTTATGTGGTTGTTCCGACTCTGTTGATTTTTCGACCAATATTATATTCGGTTTCGGTTGATGCTGATATGTTTGTTGCACTATAAAATGTACGTCAACTAGGCACTTTAATTCATTATCTTAATAAATACTAATTAATATACATCCCAGCTATGTATGATCATAAAAATTTTATAATATGCCACAAAATATGCATTTAAATTTTAAATTGATTTAAAAATAGTTTAGTTTTTTAAGTATAATTATTGAAAATTGGTATTTTGTCGTCTTCAGTATATGTTCTTCGCCAATACCCTTAATCTTATCCAAAAGTATTCTCAAATTAAAAATACCTACTTAAAAGTTAGTTGAGTCTGCCTGTCAAAACAAAGGTCCCTAAGAAAAATTTAATTGGGGGCTTTATAATTATAGGCAACCAACATTTTATTCATATAGTTTTGTAAGATCAACACATTTTATGTCACAATCCTCCCTCCCAAATGAAAATTATACCAACAATAAATTCTAACAAATTTATACTTGGAAGACATAAACAAATACAAAATGATTGAAAAATGTTTTTCCAAGTTTGTATAAATTATATAAATTATTTTTAGTTTTGCCCAGTTCTACCTATTGTGAGCGCAGTTTCTTAGACATGCATCGAATTGAACATAGACAAGGACTTACAATGAGCACAATTAATTAACTGATTTAGCAGTCACACATATTGAAAATGTTCCTGAAATAAATACTAAATAGTGTCGAACAAATTGGGCGTAAAAAAATGCATATTTAAAAATATATTACTTTCAATTATTGTTTTGGGTTTTAAATAAAATTATTGATATTAGAAGACAAATTTATATTTATTAAATTTATTTTTCATTTTTTATTTTTTGTGAATTAAATATTTTAATTTTAATTTTAAAAGTATGGTACATATACTTTTTAAAAATTTAATAAGGATTAGTGCCTATGACTAAATTATTAAAATCGTATAATCGTTAAAGTTCCTTATTTCGTTAAAATTTCTCTTTTAAATGCTTATAAAACTTTTTACCAGTTTCAAGTAAATTTTTTTATTGGCTACAAAAGAAATATTATAGAAAATTTGGATCCTATTACCTAGCAGAAACTTCCAATGAATGAGATGATGGAAGCAATTCTTCTAGCCAATACCGTGTACACAGACAAAAAAATTATTTTTTTCACTACTCACAAGTAAGAAAACATTTTTTTAACGATTACAAAGAAAATATTATGAAAAGTCTTGTATCAAATTGTCGAGCCTATTATGTATTATAATATCATCGTGGACCTAGTAAAACCAGTATATTATTCCTTGTTTCATTCAGAATCTAATCAATAAGTTGTTAATATTATACTGGGTCCCTACCCGTATATTAATAAATAAATATTATATGTTAATGTCAATACGTCACTTGTAATTAATTATTACCCATTATATTATGTATATACAGTAAACCTATTTATAATAATTATTACAATCTCTGTATACAACGTCGGTGTATTGTAACAAATAAAAAAACAACTGGTGAAAATTTCAAGTTTCTGCGACTTATACTTTATGAATTATAACAAATATTTAAAATCGTTTGACCATAAATCTCTATTTTATGCAATTTCGTAAAAATTTAAATTTCAAACGGTCATAAAATTTTTTCCTTTTGGTCCGGTAGAAATTATTTTATATATTTTTGAAGATTAGCTTATGGACAAACTAGTGTCAACATTTGAACCTTAAGTATAAACAGGAAAAATTTTATGAATTTTTATCTACAAAATAACTTGCAAATTATTGTGATTTTGATACATTTTATACAAATTTGAGCTTTATGAGCTTATAAAAAAATTTGAGTGAAACGATCACCGATACTTTCTAGTGAAGATAAGTTAAGCTTAATATAAACCTTATATTAAATTGTCGAGAGTTTTCGGCCAGCCAATTAAATTTTATAGGTGTTTAAAAAAAAAAAATTTACAAAAATCGAAAATTTAAATTGTCTATAAATAAGTCAAAATATGTCAAAATACTTTGAAAACTTAACCATGTATAGAGAACACCAATATAAAGATTTGGTAAAAATTTCAAGTTATTGTGGTTTTTCGTTTTTGAGTTGGAGCATTTTAAAAAAATGTAGTTTGTAAAAACATGATTTTGCGTAAAATTTCCCGTTTTTTCGTAATTTTTTTAACGTTTTGTTCGATTTTTGCAAAAAGTATTAAAAAAGTTGGATTTTTGACATACCCAAGTACCATCTACATTCACTTTCCTTTCAGAAAAGTTGCTGTATAAGCAAATCGAAGCATTTTTACTGCAAAAAAAGTTGTCGTCAGACACAAAAAAAAAAACACATCATTGTAAAATCAATAGATTCCATCACTCCATTCAGAATCTAAAAGAAAAAATTAAATTAGAATAATTCATCTTTAATTCAAATAAATAAAAAAAATTTAAATACGTTTGTTTAAAAAAAATCCAATTTCCATAAGTGTCTAAAAAATTAATTTTTATTTGATATTTTATTTATATATATTATAACTTATACAATTATAAGTATTCGTAATCTATTGAATATTACTTTGTTGGCCAAACAATATTTTCAATCCACTGAATATAATTTGATACTCTTGTGTAAACGCCAGGTGAATTGTTCTCAGCACAACTTTTTCCAAACGATGTAATTCCCATTTGTATGTACATACATGTGTAATTTACATGTCGTATTTGAATTGGACCACCGGAATCACCCTACAAATATTTAAACAATGAACACGTATTTTATTAGAAAGAACTACCAATATCTTACCCCACAAGTGTCTTTTCCTTCACTTGATCCTGCACAAATCATACTGTCATTAACTATTCCATTTGGTAATTTCGTTGGAACACTCGTAGGATAACTTCTACTGCATATTCTTGCAGGAATAATATTTAAAATTACTTTTAATAAATCATGACTAAATCCTTCACCTAAATATTTTTATTCTTATTAATATTGATTTAATTTATAAATATTCATAAATATATTTAACATTATAATGAAATACTAAAACTAACCATTTGCAGTCTGTCCCCAACCAGTAGCTATCACTGATGTAGGTTTTAAAAATGTATATGTATTGAGACAAATAGGTCTTATATATTCTGAGAACGTTACTTCTTTTTCTAATCGAAACAGAGCCAAATCATTGTACCTTGCACGAGTTGGTTGATAATTTGGGTGTATTATGCGTTGTTCTATTTTATAGTCTTGATGAATGGTACCATCATTGTCTGTGTTGTAATTTAGTTCACCTAGACGAGCCCAGCTTGCAGGACTTGAATAATATATTATTTCAATAGCGTACCATTTAAATTATTTATTTATTTATTTAACTGTATACAAATTACATACACATTACCGATTTTCTCACAGTGTGCTGCAGTTAATATCCACATTTCACTGATCAGTGATCCTCCACATAACCACGATCTACCATCGGGCTTCTCTTTGAAATATCCTATCAGGGCCTGTACAGATTAATTATAAATAAATATGATTACTATACATTATTTTAAAAGTTACCATATGTGGAAATTCCTTTGGTACAGCCTTAGTGCCGTTTACAATCAAGGTTATAACATCAACGCAGTTTTTTATTTTGATGTACTTATTAGAACCAGATAATATTGCCGGATCCTTTATATATTTGTAAATTAACTGAGAGTACTGTTGGCATTCTTTGTTGAGTTAAAAATTCAAGAAAGCCAATTGAAATATTAAATAAAATGTTTACAAACTTAATGTAATAATTTGAATAGATTAAACATACTTTCGTTGGCCTTCCAGCCAGGTAGTTTTTCAGTCGTAGGATGCTGAGTTGTAACTGTAGGAGTAGCTAATGTAGTATTAGTGACAGTCGAAGTTGTGGTAGAAGTTGTCATATTGTTGGTTGGTGGACAACAAATTATGGCAGTTGATTCGACAAATGAACATATTTCAGGCTTTACTGAATTTTGCTTCATTCCTTGAGTTACAATCACACAATCTTCATATTTCCGGCATATGTGATTTGAAGAAACATTATTACCTGTGTGGCAAATGTCACCTATACATATAAAAATATACAAATAATACAAAATTATGTAAAAGGTCTGAAATTGTTACTAAAATAGTGCAGTTAATTCCAATAATGTTAAATGTATATAATGTACAATATAACGAAGCGGTCTGCATAGTTTACAAAAAAATTCTGTCCTTTATTTTTATTTTATCACTACTTTTGTCATCCTTAATACCTTTTACTACTCCCAAAGTTACAAGATTTTTTTCTTCAACATTTTGTATTAATAGATCATTTATTAGTTCATTAGAATTGTGCGAAAGTAAAGGCAAAGTTTGGTGATTGTAAAAAATGCGTGAACAATATGACGGTACTTGTGCGGGGAATGTTGGACGCCAGATATTTGGACTCAAAACAATAATTGTTGATTTTGAGTTATTATGTTTTATAGTATTAGTTCAATAATGTGGATGATTTAAAAATTTTGATTTCATTTTTAATACTAAAACTTTATTAAAACTTATAGTAAAATGTATACTATAAGATGATACATGAAATAATCATTTGAGACATAAGTTCTTGATCTTATAACAGTATTCATACGAATACAATTTTGACTCACATATTTATTTACAATTTATTTTCTTATGATGTGTCCAATTAATTATCAGATCGTCTATTGTCTAACCATCCGCTTATAACAACTCGATCAAAAAGATAACCTACACAACTGCTGGACTAACATCGATAGTAGTAATAAAAAAAAGTTGTAATAATATTCCGATAATAATCTCCGACATTATATTGTGTCCGATTTACCGATATGTAAACTGCGTCTGAGTTTCGACAAGCACGTTTGATAAAAATAGTTAATTATACATAACATTTTATAGTTTATATTAGTTTATTTATATTAATTACTAGTTTATGTATAAACTATAAGTGTAAGATATATATTATGTACATCAAAATAATATCTACTTTAAACTAATTTCGTTCTAATTAGTAGAATAAAACACACAACTTATGAAAATATTTATATAAAAAGTAGAATATGAAGACAGAAATTACAAATTCTGTGGTGCATGTTAATGGTATAACAAAATATTTTGTAAGATTTAGTGCATAGGTATGTTCTTCAGTTACTTTGCGTTTTAAATTACCAGTAATGAATTGTATGTTGAATGTTGTATTCACTAAAAGATCATAATTCTGATTTAAATTCTAATTTAGATTCTGAACGGAGTGATGGAATCTATTGATTTTATAATGATGTGTGTGTTGTTTTATTTTTTATTTTTTTTTTTGTGTCTGATGACACTTTTTTTGGCAGTAAAAATGCTTCGATTTTCTTAAACAGCAACTTTCATGAAAGAAAAGTGAATGTAGATAGTACTTTGGCGAGTCAAAAATCCGACTTTTTCATTACTTTTTAAAAAAATCGAAAAAAACGATAAAAAAATTACAAAAAAAAACTGGAAATTTTACGCAAAATCACATTTTTACAAACCACATTTTTTTTTAAAATGCTCTAACTCAAAAACGAAAAACCGTAACAACTTGAAATTTTCAACAAATCTTTATATTGGCATTCTCTGTACATACCTACTTAAGTTTTCAAAGTATTTTGACATATTTTGACTTATTTATAGACAATTTAAATTTTCGATTTTTGTAAGTTTTTTTTTTTAAATATCTATAAAATTTTTTTGGCTGTCCGAAAACTCTTGAAAATGTATTAAAGGATTAAATATAAGTTATACTAATTGTACCTAAAAAATATTAGAGATGGTTTCACTCAAATTTTTTTTATAAGCCCATAAATTTCAAATTTGTATAAAATATGTTAAAATCGGGATAATTTGCAAGTTATTTTGTAGTTGAAAATTCATAAAAAATTTTCTGTTTATACTTAAGGTTCAACATTTTAATACTGGGTTTTCCATAAGCTAATCTTCAAAAATATATAAAAAAATTTCTACCGGACTTAAAAGAAAAAAATTTATGACTGTTTGAAATTTAAATTTTTACGAAATTGCATACTATTGCATTATATTTCAATTTAAATATAAAATAATATATTATTATATTATACCCATTTTAGACCAATATATTAACTCCGTTCAGAATCGTTATTCGTATATAATGATACCTATCATTGCATTCAAATTTAACAAATCCATTGTAATAATGACCTATTCTATAAATGAGGTGCACTCCACCCCCAACTGTACAGCAAAGCGAGGCCCACCCGTTCTTTTGTTTTCTGAAATTAGTTTAATCTTTTTTTCACGTTGAGATTCGAACTCAGTCGTGTATACAATTTAATAGTATAATCAGTTAAGTATAATTAAAATACAAATAGTAAGTTTACCTTCATATAAGTCTAGAAACTGTGCACTACAACCCGATTTCATTAAACATAATATGAATACAATAAATAGACACCGAAAACTTTCAACTTTTTTCATCATTCATTAAACAAAATATTTAAAAATGATTTTAATTTTTTCGATTTAAATTAAGAATTCCATAATGATAATTTGATTGAAAAAAATAACAATTCACTAAAAACTTATAATACACCATATTAATACAAATCACATTATAAAGTAAACATAAAATGATACGCATAAATGTCAACTGTTAAGTACCAAATTTTTTTTGATTCTTTATTGTGGATTAAGAAGTTTAATTCATGTTTATAATATGTTTAATTTATATGTATATTGTATATTGTATATTATATATTATATGTTAATTTGATTCATCAAGGTTAAATTAAAAACGTATACAACATAATGAGCCAACAATTTATAGAATCCCCTCCACACAAATTTCATATTTTTATCTTTTAAATGCAGAACATATATAAGCAAAAATAATTTAGTCGGTATCTTTTCCTAATAAATTGTTGGGAAGAGATTTGAGATTTAAAATTTTGTTCATTAATATATTTTAATTAAAATTGTTATCTAATTAGGTATTACTTTTATATTATTATACATTTAGTTTAATAGGTATTTATCTCGTAGACAATTAAAGTATTAAAGTAGTTCTCGGTGGGAGTGTAGGACACATAATATACTAGCGCTAAAGTATATTATACAAAAGACATAATGCCTTATGCACAGTTGTACAACAATTTATAAAAACATATATTTAACAAATACTGGATGAATTTACCATAGAAATATTTTACTAAGTACTTTGTTGTGTTTGTATGAGTCATGAACTTTTAGACCTTGCACAAACCTTTGTACAGTCCACAGTTTAAAATATATAGGTTAGACTCGAAACTTCTACTGGATACTTTATATCAACACAAAAAAGGAACCGGACGGGGATTCGATCTGTTGTACAATAGGAGGTGGAATAGACCTTATTCATAGGACAATTATAATAGATGTGTTAAATTTGAATCCAATGATAGGGGTATCATTGCATACGAAAACGATTCTGAACGGAGATGATTTGTAAATCTACACTAGGTATATAATAAATATAAAATGTCCTGTTGTATTTAAATTGTAATATTATGTCAATATTTGCTCTACAAACGCTTATAAAAAATAATTTTGCCTGTATATTTTAATAATTTTTAAAAGGACAGTAAGAACAATATTTGTGGAATCAACTATTCAATTTTCATGTATTTTGTCCCAATCAATTTTTTTTATCAACAATTTAAAAAAAAAATTAAAATAACTACAAAATAACTTGCAATTATCAATATGTGAATTATTTGACATATTTCATAAAAATTTGAACTTTAGGTAAGTACTTATAAAAAAATTTGTGTCAAAAGATTTATTTTCTTTTTAATTGCAATAAATACAACTTATAGTAAACCTTATTTTAAATTTTCAAGATTTTTGGACATCTAAATTTTTTTTTATTGATATTTCAAAAAAAAAAAAAATACTTTGTAATTCGAATATTTTAATTGTTCATAAATTGGTCAAAATACTTTGAAAACTTAATCATGTATAGAAAACGCTAATATAAACGTTTAATTATTCTAAGATTAATTTATGTCAAATCCTTTCAAAATAGTTAAGTCAAGAATATTTTTTCAATAATATTAAAAATAATAGTTTAAGATACTGTAAGGGATTATAGTAGGCAATACTTTAAAATTATGATTTAAATTTTATGTCCATAACGATTAGCTATATTGCTAGATATTTTTACGTACCTACAGAGTTAATCCAGAAACTTTATACAAATAAAAGTATAACATAATACAAGTAGAAATTTCCGGCTCCATAATACATTTTTTTCAACTGAATTCAATACTGCCAATACTGGTATTAGGAAGAAAGAACCAGTATCGTTTGTACTCGTATAATACATATAATCGCATTTATCTATGCTGGCTAAAAACAAAATTTATCAATTTTGTTACATTAAATGTTTGTTTAATTGAAAGTCGATACTTAAGTCAGTTTATTTCCTTGGACCAGTGCATTATTTAAAATCATTACATATTTATATAATAGTTGTGTGCATATTTAGTATTAAATAGTTTCAATTTCGTTTTTTTTTTATAATTAAAATATTTTATTTTTTTCATAGTGTTTAATTATTAAAGTGCGAAGTAATGTTGGTTTTTTTTCGGTACAATTCATCAAGACAACGCCGTCGTATTCGTGTTGGACAAAATCAGACAATACAGACACAAAACTTGTGAAAAATTGTTTCCATTTGTTAAAAATAAGTTGATGGTCGAGTTATGGTGATATGACGTAGATTTAATTATTCTATACGATTAATAATCATAATGTAGTCAAATTACTTCAAATTTAATTATAACTTATAAGCGATTAGCTACTGCTATAGGTAATTTCACGCATATAGAATTGAATTCAGAAACATAATTTTTTTTATGGGAAGACATTTTTATAAAAACTTTTTAATTTTTTCGAACAAGATTTATTACTTTTTGAACAGTTTTGAAGTGGCAGTATGACATAAATTTACCCGACAACTATTTAAATTCGCGTTGTAGACATGCAATGTAATTGCTAACTCGTTGTCAATTGTTTCCAATTGCACATTGCAATGTCTTGATTATTAATTATTCATCTGAATTCAATACTCCGTTATAGATATAGGGAAGAAAGGACGAGCGTCGCATTTATTTAAATCAATGCGCTATTGCATTTATCTTAGTTAATATTATTTTCGTTCCTATGAGCAATTAATAAAGATTAAAATTCATTATTTATTAGTTTAACATTCGTGTAGCATTCACGCTGTCCTTCTACAATCAGACCGGCATGATTTGTTCATTCTTCCTTTCGTGGATTAGGCCTACTTGCAGGGGAGACCACGTTAAAAAAAACGCTCCGAGTGTAATACCTCATGCTTTTGGAACTTGTCGGTTCAACAATAGCTAAGGTGGTGTGGAAACTTACACACCTGCGATACGAAAAAAAGCTGTGCGACGCGCTTTGAGTTTGTACCTGCAGACAGATTAAATGATACTATAAGAGGGACTGCACTGGTTGGAAAATTTTCGAATAAACATGTACTTTCGGAAATTAGTTTATTGAACACATATGAATTATTCAGAAAAATATTTCACCGAAAAGTTTTTAATAGTTGGAAAACTTTTTAATCGGAAACGTATTTGTTTGGAAATATTATGTGCTTACTGCTTGGAATTATTTATACAGCGTATCAGTAAGTGTTTTTTAGAAACCAATATTTTGTTGAAAACATATTTCATATGAAAATGTTTTAATAAAAAGAAATATGCCTTCTAGAAAAATGTTAAGCTTTCAAGTTATTTATTTTGCAGGTCTTTTAATTCAATGCAAGAGATAGAAAAATATTGATATGCATTAGTCATCAGTATTTAAGTTGGGGACAATATTATGAAATTTAAATTAAAAATTTAAAGTAATAAACAGATAACTGATTCTAATTCTTTGAAAGCTAGTTTATCTTGTTGATATAAATATAATTTTTATTTTATTTATATCAAATATTAGTTATTACGTATGTAGGTAAATATTTTATTTTTAATTTCCCAATTATAATTAGGTATTTATAAAAGTATACTTTTTAAACGTATCAATCAACTATCATGTAAGATGTTTTGTTCTACACTTCTATTTCTTAATAATAATAATAATAAAAGTTTATTTTTGTTTTTTGTATTTAGGTGGTCATTTCGGTAGGTTATTAGAGCTTTTATGTTCAGGTATTATTCAAACCCATAACTACTAACCTATACATTGTGTCATTGACTCATTGTATGTAAGTAGGTACACTGTATAACTATATATATATAATCATTCCCCTTATGTATATAATATTTTTCAATGAATAAGTAAACATATAGATAATAAATACAAAATAATATAATATGAATTAGAGTAAACAATTGCAATAAGCTATATGTTTATAATAACATAATATATTATATGCTACATTGCTGCAAGTTACATGTTTTATATATAGTACCTAATAGGAATATAATGATTTCAAAACATTTGTATATGTAAATATATAAAACATATTATATGATATTGACTGTTGTAATGAAGATTTTTAACGATATTTAATGTAATTAAATAAATATTGAACGTTAATCTCCATTAAAACTTGTATAAAAATCGGCCTTCGGGAAAATAGTGGCAAACTCTGGTTTCAAAATTCAAACAAACATTTTTTGCGTCAATATAATAAAATTGGTATACATATTTGGTAGATACGAGCATTGATTTTAGAATATTCTAAAATCAATGATACGTGCGTGGTTACTCGTTATGTTCTCTACATCGTGAGTAAAACAAAACGGGAATGTTTACAATGTATAATTTGATGGAAGATAAATCCAACGACGAACTTTGAAATGTCTTTGTATACGTTTTATTTGCGATGTAGAGAAGATAAGGTGTAACCACTTTCGTATCTACTAATGTAATAATATTGATGCAAAAAATTACGGCAGTTTGTTAGTTCAAATTTTAATACTAGAGTTCGCCACCATTCGCCCGAGGGCCGGTTTTTATATAAAATGTAACTGAGATATACATTTAATTTTTATTTAAATTTTTATAATAATGCTTTAACATTAAAAATATTCATTACAATATAATATATATTTTATTTATGTAAATAAACAAAGATTTTGGAATCATTATATTCTTATTACTATGTAAAACATTTATACATGTAATAATATTATGTAGAATTTAACATATTATGTCATTATAAATTGATTGATTTAAATAAAATTGTTTATTCATATTAGTTTATTTCATATTATTTATTATCTATGGGTTTATTCATTCATTTACAAATATTCTACACAAAAAGGGAATTACTGAAATAAGTTGTACCTATACACATATACAATATTACAATGACAAATATGCAGGTATGTTAGTAGCTATGGGTTTAAATAAAATCTCTAATAGCATTCTACCACGACTATACGAGTACATACATAGACATAATTAAAAAAAAATCGTAAAAAATAATTCTATTATTATTAGGGATATTAATTTTAAAATTGTAAAACTTCTAGAAGAGGTGAGATGGAATGATGCTGTATTTGCTGTATTTGTTATTTAAATTTGAAACCAATGTACCATTGCTCTCGAAAAAAACAATTCCGGGTAAAGTGGGTGGGGTGTATCATTTTCAATTTTTATAGATAGTTATTGATATAGAAATAGAATGGAATATCTAATAATACCGAATTAATAAAAATTTGGATTCGTAATATTTGATGTATATGTCAACAAAACAAACTTAAAACTTAAAACAAAACAAAGAATTGAAAATATTAAATGTCTACACAGTATATGCTAACTATAGTCATAACTTAAAAAATAAAATGTCCTATTTTTAATTTTTATTGAATAATATATAATATTATCTCCTTACTGATGATACCATTTATGACATCTATCACATGCATTGAAACAACTCACTAAGAAGTTTTTATTTAAAATTATATTGATACATTTTTTGTGCCAAGATAAAAGATTGGATATGCTAGTAATATGAAAAAACTTAAGGATGTTTTGAAAAATCACCTAATTTATTTCGTGCCTTAAAGGTAAAAAATGTTAGTAGGTACCAACTACAAAGTTGTATTCTTGAGGAAAATAAGTGTATTCTTTTCTTTCCTTAACAAGAATATTTTTAAAACAAAAAAAAAATTGGTAAAAATAATTATTATTTTATACTAAAAATTTAATTTTTTTTAAAAAAAACTGACCGATAGCATTAGAAACAATGTTTTTACAAAATGAAAATCGGCCTTTGGGCAAATGGTGACGCTGCCTGTACGACAAATATGTACTATAAAACTGCCGTAAAAGTTAGCAACAGAAAACTGTGCAAGTGGTGTCACCTTACCTTCTCTACATCGTGGTTTTATTTAATAATTAATATTAATAATATTATCCTAATAATTGCTATTACTGTATGCAACTTCGTCGTTCACGGTGGCAATTAATTTGGAATTCAGTTCAACAAATGAAATGAAAAACTTAAAAACGCCAAATAATACAACAATACCTTGTGATCACGTCTTCCGGCAACCACGACGTTGTTGACGGGCGTGATACAACAATGTCAAATATTCACGGTAATGAATTATTATAACCAATCACGTTGGATTTCGGGTGTTTCAAATTTTGTGTAAACGAGCAATCATGTATCTGTATTACGACCGTAGGAAACCAACGGATTTGAATGATCTTTGAAAATTATTTTAGGATTTCAAACGTTGACTATGAGAAATTGATGACATTAAAAACAACATGTAATTATTCTCTGTAATTTGTATTGACCAGTACATTATAGTGTACAGTGACGATCCAGTGGTCGACGGTGGTACTCGCCGACGTGTACTGTACACTGGCTTGTCGTATTTCATATGCGCTACGTTGTACGTACGATGCTCCACGTTGACGGTAGATAGCGTTTTCGCGTCGTTGCAAAGAAACAGTGTTGTTTTCGATTGCTCGACGACCAATATCGGTTTCTAGATACCTCAACAAACATGTGAAAACAATTTAAACCTACTGGAAAATTATTTGTACACGACATTACGTGGACGCGGTTTTTAAAATCACCGATTTTTCGCTACCACGATTTCACTTAAAATTATCTACTGTTTCTTTTGATTTTAGGCTTTTTGCTTCATAATGGTCAAGATATTTGGTCGAAGTATCGCTTCTCGGCCTATCGGCTAAGATCAAAGTGTAGTATCTGTTCTTATCAGCTTAACATCTGATACGTCTCTCATAGAGGGACTCAAATGTTAAACTAATTTTTGCGAATTTGGTGGAGATTCTGGGGCTTGCTCCTGCTCCACCGCGGGTTGACCCGGTATTGCAGTACCACCGGGAACGGCCCACATAATTAACGATCATTTTCTTATCAATACCTTAATGGAATTCATGCAAAAAGAAGTTGATGACCCGTCGAAAATAAATAGTGTTCATGAAATAAATGTATAAATTTTCAGGGCTTTCTCCAATGTACACCGTTTAAGGACTGTGTTATACATATAGTAGTTCTTCCTATTATTTAACCTTTTTTTTTAAATCGATATTTCGTATACACTCTAGTGCTTTTCCCACTATTATAAGGAAACTGGAATCGTTCAAAATTATAGAAAATAAACTATTCGCTATAATAAATTTTTTCTAGAAAAACCATTATACCCGATACTTACTACACATCGTACAGTTGTTGAAATAGTACGCAAATCACACGATCGACCGTGTTGTTTAACGTATGATTTATTGATTATTACCAATTGCCATGCCCTGGTACAGTTAACGAAAAAAATATAATTGACCACGGAATGAGAAATAAGTTTGGAATTTAATGTAGCACAAGTACGCTGTTCAAATATCAATAAAAATAACATTTTGTTTCGGTACTTACGAGGATTTACTATATCAATGATACGAGTAACGAGGTAATGCAACAGTCATTGCACGTTTAAAAAAAAAAAAAAAACGCAGCTATGACAGTGCATATTATAAAAAATAAAAAAAATAGCATAATGTTAAACGTTTATTTTTCGTGATTCAATTACGAACTTTTTCTTAACATATTTTGTCGTTATTTGAGTTATTTCATTTTCTATGATTAATGTGCGGATACAATAATATCGCATGAATAAAATTGAATACCATGCGCGTACGGTATAAAAAAAAAAAACATGATAGTCACGAACAAATTAATAATGAGTTAAATATAGCACAAGAGCTGTTCAAACGACAACAATATATATTTTTTTAATACTTACGAGTTTTGAATGAATGGACTTAACGTCTTAACCGAGTAACGACTAAAGCCGTCCCACACGACTCGTGTACTTGGCGAATAATCGTGATGCTTTACGAGCCGTGTAGGAGGTGTTTCACTGTCAAATAAGACGATCATTTTCAGTGCAACAATCGTTGTTCATTAGTTTATTACACTCGCAAAAACAAAGCGTTAAAAAAAATGTGTCAACAAAAATAAACGTTTCTTCTTAAAACAGCCCATACTATTTACACACGCATAACTATAAAACTAGTTTATTAATTAATTTCTAGTTTGCGTTAAACTATTAGAAATGTTACTGAGAAGTTCCTCTTTCTAATTTAGTCTGAATCGGTTCAAAAAAATGTAAATTTTGATTTATGAAGTAAAATGTGTAGAATTTTTACAAGAAAAAAGAGATTTATTTGATCTGTTTCCATTAAGGGGATTACAATATTTTAAGCTTCCGTTTCTGTCTATCACACGCCAAACATATATTTTTTGTTTTATAGGAATTGAGACGTGTTCTATTTTCAACGTACCGATCGATACATTAATGCGACAATTGGAAATAGTGTAATACTCCTTACCTATAGATATTTTTAGTTGTTCTATTTTTTAAATCGTAGCAAATAATTTTTATACGCTGTGCTTTAACTAAGTATTTATTTTTCACAGATTTACTAGTTATAAATTGTTCAATTTTTATTTTATTTATATTTTCTTCTTTCTTTAATGTAGATTTGAATTTCCATACACTTGGATGACATTGATTTAAAATTGATGTAAAACAATTATGCCATATCCTTCTAATGCATTGTTTGTTCCAGTAAATCCATCACGTAAATCATCTGAAACCAATGAATAACAATTCCAAATTGAAATGTTAAATAAGTTGACCTTCTATTTTGTCGTCGGACCATGCATCTTTTATCATTCCTATCCAAATCTTCAAAATAGTTTAATATCGGTGATAATAATTCGTCATATTCCGTAAAATATGGAATGTCCAACAGTGTATTATAAGCATTAATCACCTCATTTTCTGGTACGTAAGTTTAATTTCGAACTTGTAGTCAAATGTTTCATCGTCCTTATATCTCCTTTGAAGACCTGAATTTTTAATTTGTCGACAAATACGCTGCGGAAAATGGCAAAAGCATCTTTTTGTTTCTGTTTCTGGAAATTCATGATTTATTGAATTCGTTCTAGGTTTTTCAAAGTTAATCATTATGATTTTGGGACTCAATCCAGTAGCTTTTGTTTTTAATGCTTGAAACATATACAATTTTTCTTTTTTATTACGTGATAATATATAAACTGATTGTGCAACATTTGAATATTGTACAGCATGATGAACAGCATAAAATTTATAAAATAAAGACGAAGCACTTGACAATGTACCATAAATGTTCATCAACAGAAAATGCCAATCTAAACAACTAGTAAGAGTTTCAAGTTTCCACGACTTAAACTTTTTGAATGATAACAAATATTTAAAATTGTTCGAAGATAAATCGTTATTTTATGCAATTTTGTAAAAATTTAAATTTCAGACTTTCATAACAATATTTTCTGAAAATTATACAGTCATACAGGGTATGTTTGTATTAAAGTCTAGGAGTGCAATAAGAAAATATTATTTGAAAATCTTATTTTTAAGGGTCGGAGGCCGTTTAGGCTCTGGGCCAGACGTATAATTTCTTTCACTTATTGGTTACCACCAGGTGACGACAGCTAGTAATATAATATAATATAGTAATTACAAATTATATATACTACTATACTAGCTTTCGTTGCCCAGGGTTTAATTTATCAATATTAAGATTATATGAATAAAAATAACACCAGGTTTAAGTTATTACTCTTGATACGTTGTAGCATAGTATTGGACAGTGGTTCTCTTCATTATAAATCGAAATTCTTGCCTAAATTTCATATCTATAGCTATACGGGTTCCGGTGAGGTGGTTTAATTTTTATTTTTACACCTTTCATCTCTTTTAACTTCCTCATGGCTTAAATTTTGGAAAATTCCTTTCTTAGTGAGCCTCTATATCGAAAAATGAAACTACTGACTAAATGTTATATCGATATATTCAGTGTTTCTGGCTTTGGGTATTTTTCCCATTTTACCACTTTTACCACTCTTTGCCCTCTTATATTGGGATTGAATATTGAAAAAATCCTTCTTAGTGCATCTGTTTTTTTTCGTGTATGTACATTTAAAGCAGCAGGATTACTTCCAATATTATATACAAAGTTATAACTTTTCTGATCGGAAATTTTGTTTAGTTGATACACTAAGAAGATCATTTTTTGAATTTTATAATAGTTTTTCGAATTATTGAGAAAAACAATAAACAATTGTCAAAAATTAAACTATGATATTAGTTATTTCATTGTTATTTTGGTTGTCATAGTGTCTCTTAACGTGTCGTTTCCAAGTTTCAGTGAAAAAAATGTATACATTTTTGTTATCTGAAAAGATTAAATATTGTTTAGTCCATTTAAACAAAATAAAATTAAACCGTTTTATTTTGATTGCATGATTAGATTTAGCTTCACCGGTTCAGGCTAGGGGGTTTTTTTTCTATTTTTACCCCTTTAAGTCTGACTTCCTTAGTGGTTGAATTTTGAAAAGTTCTGTCTTTATGCTGTCATATAGTTTGTGTGTGTACACGATTTTGACCAGAAAGATTGTTTCGATACATACATAAATAAAAATTACGTCTAATACCTATTGATGCAGTGGTTAGGAGAGGAGATAATTTTTAAATTTCTCATTATTTTTTCGAATAATTGAGTAAGACAGCGTAAAATTGGCAAATATTAGGATACTATATATATATATTAGTTAATTGATTACTTTTTGATTGTCATAGCAACTCAGAACAATTTATTGGCTGTCTATAATAAGTATAAAATCAACACAAAATCAATATAAAAAATATTACTTTAGTAAACAATAATTGTAAAAAAATATACGTCCGGTCCAGAGCCCAAATGGCCAGAGATCCTTAAAAATTCAACTATAGAAAAATCTCTTCTTATTGTACGCCTAGACTGTGATATAAACATACCATGACAATTTCCGTGCATTATAAACTATACTGTGGGTTGATCTCATGAATCAGTCATAAGTTAGTTAGCTAATACATCTACTTTTATACACGCAGATAAGAACCTACAAGAACTCAGTAAATTTTTCGAGGTGTTATGACAACTAAAATAACAGGGTTAAAATTTCTTGCAACTTTTTATACTAGTTTTCTTCATTATTTGGAAAATTATTGAGAAATTAAAAAAAAAATAACTTTCTAAAAGTACAGTTAAGCGAAAATCTTTTCCAGAAAAATTATATATTTATGTATATATAATTACACTATTAACTGTAAATATACATATTTATGTATATATAGTAACTCTCCTCCTGGTAAAAATATTATACAAACCCAAAAAATAGCTCAAATTTGATAAAACCAATATATTCTTCATTTCACCCAGAATCTAAAATGTAGCAAATACAAGTTTATTAATATTAATATCTTTATAATGTAATAATATTTGAAACAAAATTTATTTATTTATTTTGATTATAATTAGAATTTATGTAGGTAGGTACTTAATTATATATTGCTATAATTTCATAAAAAATAACAATCTACAATTTGGTCCTATAACTTTATTGCTCTATCCATTTGTATCTATTTAAATATTCATGACGATTGAAGAGCTAATTATCACTGTATAATATGCAAACGTCAATACGTTAGTTGTTATTAATTATTAGTCATCACATTTATAGAGAAGGATAAATCAAACAGGTTCAGAAAGATTATTCAAATTCCTATTTGTATACAACTTTGTTGTTTAGGAAAGAATATTAGTATAAAAAGGATTCAGATAAAAATAAAAATTAACATTTTGGTTTAAAAAATTCGAGTTTCCAGTCATTTAATTGATTTATATTTACTATACTAGTAACTTATTGTTTATTGAATATTATTACTTTGTTGGCCAAACAGTATCTTCAATCCACTGAATATACTTTGATACTCTTGTGTAAACACCGGGTGAATTGTTCTCAGCACAACTTTTTCCGAACGATGTAATTCCCATTTGTATGTACATACATGTGTGATTCATATGTTTTGATTGAAGTGGACCACCGGAATCACCCTAAAAAATATTATAGATTAAAAACAAATTTTATTAAAAAAAACTAGATACAAAACTCTTACTCCACAAGTATCTTTCCCTTCAGTTGATCCTGCACACATCATACGGTCATTATCAATTCCATTTGGTAATTTAGCCGGAATACTCTTAGGATAACTTTTACTACATATTCTTGCAGGAATAATATTTAAAATTACTTTTAATAAATCATGACTAAATCCTTCACCTAAATATTTTTATTCTTATTAATATCGATTTAATTTATAAATTTTCATAAATACATTTAACATTATAATGAAACATAATAACTAACCATTTGCGGTCTGTCCCCAACCAGTAGCTATTACTGTCTTAGGGTTTAAAAATGTATTTGTGTTGAGACAAATAGGTCTTACATATTCTGAGAATTTTACTTCTTTTTCCAATCGAAATAGAGCCAAATCATTGTATTTTGCACGAGTTGGTTGATAATTTGGGTGTATTATGTGTTGCACTATCTTATAATCTTGATAAATAGTACCATCTTTGTCTGTGTTGTAGTCTAGTTCACCTAAACGAGCCCAGCTTGCAGGACTTGAATAATATATATTTTTAATAACATACCATTTAAATTATTTATTAATTAATTCAATTGTATAAAAATTACATACACATTACTGATTTTCTCACAGTGTGCTGCAGTTAATATCCACATTTCACTAATTAGTGATCCTCCACATAACCACAATCTGTTGTTGGGTTTTTCTTTGAAATATCCAATCAGGGCCTTTACAGATTAATTATAAATAAATATGATTACTATACATTATTTTAAAAGTTACCATATGTGGGAATTCCCTTGGTACAGCCTTTGTGCCATTTACAATCAAGGTTATAACATCGACGCAGTTTTTTATTTTGATGTACTTATTAGAACCAGATAATATTGCCGGATCCTTTATATATTTGTAAATTAACTGAGAGTACTGTTGGCATTCTTTGTTGAGTAAAAAAAAAAAAATAAAAATGCAAGAAAGCCAATTTTACAATTCGAAATATTAAACAATTTGTTTATAAACTGAATGTAATTTGAATAGATTAAACATACTTTCGTTGGCCTTCCAGCCAGGTAGTCTTTCAGTCGTAGGGAGCTGAGTTATAATTGTAGAAGTAGGTAAGGTAGTGGTAGTGGTAGGCGAAGGTGTAGAAGAAGTTGTCATTTTATTTGCTGGTGGACAACAAATTATGGCAGTTGATTCGTCAAATGAACATATTTGAGGGTACCTAGTACTTTGCTTCATTCCTTTATTTAAATTCACGCAGTCTTCATATTTCCGGCATATGTGATTAGAAGAACTATCATCGCCTTTGCGGCAAATGTCACCTATGTACATAAAAACAATATATATTTATAAATTAGAAATAACAAAATATCTTGTTAGTTTTGGTTTTTGCTCTGAATACCTATCTGAATAGTGAATACCAATACACAATTTAATTGTAACAGGTGTGTATCAAAATACAAATAGTAAGTTTACCTTCATATAAGTCTAGAAATTGTGCATAACATTCCAAGTTCAGAAAACATGGTAATAATACAATTAATGAACACCGCAGACTTTCAGAGTTTCTCATTTTAACGAAATAATTTAAAAAAAATGTTATATAATCGATTGAAACTAAGAATTCTAAAATGTTGATTTTGTTCAAAAAACAATTCTACATAGAGCTACTGCTTGATGTGCTACAATTATAAACATTATTATTTACCTACTAATATAGCTACTTTATTATGTATACATTTAAGCTATTAAGTCCCACCTCATGACTGGTTTTTCATTGCGAATAAGAAGTGGTACTTAATACTCATATTATATGTATTATGTATATTTTATTCTTCAAGGTTACATCAAAAACACTAAAGAATCGACCATTCAACAAATAGATGCCCTTCCTCAAATATTTCAAATTTTTACCTTTTAATTGAAATATTTATATAGCAAAAAAACAAGTTTAAGTCAAACCAGTTATTGGGAAGGGGTTTTTTGTTTTATGTTTTTTGATGATTGATAGGTTTTATTTTTATGAATATTAATATATGTGTAACAATTTACAATAGTATTTACGTTTATAAAAATATTAATAGAAACAAGTTGTAATTACATAAAATAATAATAATTATTTTCTGTATACTTGTTGATTGCATCCTTCATCTAAATGATTCTCAGAGTAGCTTTATTTTATTACTGGTTTAACCGAAAGACTGAGATGTCCGGGAAGGATTTATTTTTCTTACTTTTGCCTCCCGGCCAACCATCGTTAGGTGTAGTTCTTCCGGTTGACTTAGATTAGCACGGGATAAAAATGCGCATATACTGTTTATTTGGTTTTAATATGTAATAAACATTTTAATATGCTCTCAAGTTATAATTTTTCAAAATATAAACTTATAAAGAATAAAAATACATATAGATTATATATTTTTTTTAAAACCTATAAATAAATAATTACAAAAAAATTGGGAATTTTACCCCATGCTTTGGATAAAATTCCATACAGGTTGGTTAGGGTAAAAGTCTTTATGGAAAATCAGTGTAGACTTAGTTGATAACTTTTATTTACACTTACTTTAAATCAATAACTTGAATAAATTCAATATAATATGATGTACCTATATATTCAATATATTCTTTGAATAGAAAAATGAATTGTATAAAACATTTTATAATTTTGATTTATTGTTATAAAAATACAAAAGGAATTAGGTTATTTTACAAGTCTAACATTAAGTTTAGTGTTTGAATTGTCGGGATATGGGGAAACAGAGTACCAATTTTTTTTAAAAAGACGCTGGGAACGGACATTTCAGGACCTTATTTTATGTGAAAATAAAAATATATAATTACAATATTACTATTTTATATACTCGTATTTTTAGATATTATCTCTTGTTTCTATGTATGAGTTTTATTTAGATTAAAATTTAAAAATCTATAATTTGAGGATTTTGAGAATAAAACATAAAATAATGATAGGTAGGAAAGGTAGGTAACTAATTAGGATTCCTCAAAAATAGTGGTATTAAATCCAATTTTAACTGCAAATTTTAACCATCACTGTATTTTTATCTGAAATCTGAATGTGAACGATCATTTAGCTCCATGAACGGGTATGAACAACATCATAACATCCAAAGAAACTTCGTAATATCGTAAGTGTTCATTGATTGTTTTAGTCTTCCTGATCAATTGTTTATACGTTGTACCTGACTAACATATAAGAGATAGATAAAAAGTGATATCGGATCAATTGAGTTCTAAATCTTATGAAAGACGACAGATATAACAAAACACACACACACACACACATATCAGAGACCATAAAAGTATCGTAGTAAAACCAATACGCTCAAAATCTAAATTTAATCTTTTAAATCTTGAAATATTTTTTCATTAAAAATATTATTTAATCTAACAGCCTTCATACAATATCCAGGATATAGGGATTTTGGTCATATCATGGATTATAGAATTTTATAAACTATAGGTTTATTAATGCAATTCTGGATACATCCCAATATACTTAACATGCAATCGAAGCTTTTGAAGCTACGGCCAAGCATCTTAAAAAATCATGCCGGATCCAGAATCCAGATTGTACGCAGTTCTCGATATGTTAATACATCAATTTTCAAGTAAAAATCTAGACATTCTACCGACATTTTACATTTTAAGTGTTTGAGTGTTTCTCAATCCACGATTGAATGCTCACATTCACCAATTTCAGACTACGTTAACGTGTTGTAAAAATTCTTTTGTTGTAAAAACGGGATAACTAATTTTCCTTAGCTGTTACTAAGTAACAAATCTTGTTGATACTAATAGTTACTACCTATAGTTACTATTACTGCGCAATCTCATATCTTCACTTGTAAATCCTTTTATCGTCCAACCAGTGGCATAATAAGAAATTTTTCATGGGGAAGTCCAGGTAATCATCCCAACCCAAATAAGTGAAGGGCACTACTCCCCTCCTATAAACACATGTAACCCAGTTACACTCCAATTTAAATTTTCAATTCTTTACGATGCATTTAAAAAAATAATTACCTATTTATTTTCGATCACATAAAAACAAAACTACTTCATATAATTTTATTCTAACATTTACAACACATAATCTTATCTTTTAAGGCTTAATGCCAATTCATTGATGATTCATCCACATCTTTTCACATTTGAACTCTCCCTACTGTACCTGTAACCTGCAGGCGTTCCCAGAGATATGGTAGACTACGTTTTTGTCGACATTTTACCAATATTTTACCATAATATGCAATTCCTGAAGATTATTTAATACATAACCGTGTACTTATAAAACTTTTTAAATGCAATTAAATAATAATTAAATAATGTTAAGTATTCTCATTTTTTTATCGACTTAATATGTTTATTAAGATTTCTAGTATTTTTACCTAAGTATATATCGTACTATTAGTTAGGTTAGTAGGTACTATGTGGGTTGTTATAAAAAAACTTGTTATAACAAAAAAAAAACACAAATTGTGCATATTTTTGAAATGAATCATTTTCATGGCATTTTCTTGCATATAAATCTGAGTCCTAATAATAAATATTCAATTTTTATTACGCTATTATTAAGTTATTTAAACATATTTTAAACTATTCTGTCGCAATACCACCGATTATATGAATAATATAACATATATTATATTCTGTGGTAGTACCATTGACTTTAATAATATTATATTATATTATACTATTTTTATGGATATTATCATAATTAATGATACTATTATCACAGACAATAGACAACTTGCTGACAAGTGATAATAGTATTACTGATAAAATTATTTTCGATTATTAATGAATATTGACAACTTTTCTACCAAACAATAATAAGCATTAAAATATAATTATAATAGTAAACACCATATCTTAAACGTAGTGCTGTATACCTTTTTTTCCGCCATTGCACATTAATAATCATATGCTTACTTTAGTTTATACTTTATACTGAAAATAATTTTGTTCAAAGGTTGTAAATAATTTCATGATGCATGTTTATCTATATTATGATTGTGAAATGTGTATAAGCGGTATTTAGTTGTTGCCCAATAAGTATTTGAGTTTGATAAAATTATAGACTTGCATACCAAAGGACTAGAAGAGATGGAAATATTCTGATCTTATCATCCAAGGCCATAGCAAAAAAGCAGTATGATTTTTAACCATGTCTGTACTCTACAATATAGTATAATTTAAGTCTTAATAAAAGTGACTTGACATTTCTGGATAATATTTAACTTACAGAGTAGTATATAGAAGAATATTGGTGAGTTCAATTAGATTATGTTTTTACTAAAATAGCTTATAGAATTTAGTAGAAAAATAATAATTTCTTAACTGTATCTACTTGGATAAGAATTTTCAAAAAAAGCATACCTAATAAATTCTTATTTTATAATTCATATCAACTTGTAATTAATTAACTGTAATGTATACACCATGGTATAATATATTATATTCTATGCCCTAAGGCTTAAGGGTTCTAAGGTATAGGTGGTGTACAATCCTTTCTTCATGCTGGTACGGATTCAGCTAGGTAACATTAGTAGGAGAGGCGGATTATAAATAAGTACATACATATTTAAATACCTATTGGTAAATACGAGTATTTATAGGTATATATACTTTAGTACATAGTGCAACTTCTTATTATTTATGATGAATACTTTTTTTTTCATAAATTGCATTGAATTTCAATTATTCAATTATTTTGATTACAATTTAAAATCAATCTTTTTCTAATAAAACATCTTTTAAAAATTTCATGATAAAATATAATAATCTCATTTTAAATAAAAAAGGCAAACAATTTTGTAGTCGAATATTCTGTTTGATTGAGCAAATATGTCTATAATTTCATATAGGTATTTTAAAATATAATTTGTTTTTGCTGATGTGTTAAAAAAATTAATAATTTCTATCATTATTACATATAACAATATGTGTAATAAAGTATAACAAGATAAAAATAGCCCACCTCCAATGTATTAATATACAACAAATTAAATATTATATTTTGATATAGCCAACAGGGGGGGGGGAAATCCATGTCTGTATCCATGTGGCAAAAAATTTATTTTCCCATTCTACCCTCTTATCGCCAGTATGTTTTATGTTAGAATTGTATAAAATCTTTGGTTTATTTTGGTAAATACTAAGTACAACAGTTACTGATGTTTTAGTGGAGTTGATTTAGTAGAAATACCAATAAAATTTGTTTTAACATACAAAAGAATACCATCCATTAAAGTGGGATTTATTCATCTATTTATGACTTGTTAGCTTACTACTGCTAAGTAACACTTACTTAGAATTTTACATTATTGATTGTATATTTGTATATCAAATTATAATGTATATATTGTTTATACTACCTATTTAGTCAACCATGTTTTAATTTATTCTTAATTATGTCATTACAATTTTGGCATATGGACGACAACTATGGGTTTTGTTTACCTAATTAAAATATAGTTTATTAGAGTATCTTATCAAGTTTCTATTCCTCATAATTCATACCAAAACTTGAAATGTATTCAATAAAAAAATCATAAATGAGTTTAACACTAATTGTTACCAGATTATTTGTATTTTGGTAGATGTATGGTTCTTTTGGTTAGTCTACAGATGATATGTTTATATAATCAATTTATGTCATTGAAGCTTTAGGACATATTTTAAAATTAATGATTCATGAAAAATAAATATTAATAGGTAAATACATTAAAATATGTATATTGTTACTATTTTAAAATCATATAAAATATTTTTATACCCTCAGTATATTTTCTTATATAGTAATTTTTATATTCATTTTTAATGTTAATGTTAAAATAACTGCCTATTTATGTATTTTAATTTACTAGGAAATATATTTATAATATATAAATATATAAATATATTTATGATATATAAATATTTATAATAGTTGTTGCTTAGTATTCCTTCCAAAATATGGTCTGGCTTAAAATTTATATATGTCTATATAGATGTATTTATTTTTAATTGTTTATTTTTATTACTGAATTCATAATTTCATTCAAGTGTTATTGTTTAGATTCACATCTGTTTGTACAAGTTTGTAGAATGGCAGTTTACTTAAATCCTTGTTTATCACTTCCAATTGACTTGGCTGACAAAGATTTTGAAGATCTTATACTAAAGTTAAAAGATTGGACTATAATGCATGGTTGTTAAATTTTTTTTATTTATTTTTCGTTTTAATAAATTACAAATTAATTTGTGCATATATTTATAGGCGGTGGTATGAGATCAAAGACACACTTCTCCAATGATTCTTTAACTGTGGTACCATTTACATTATTACCTTCAGTATTTCCACGTTCTGAATTCCAAAAAGCGGTTTCAATTCAACCAGCATTAAATGAACTCACTCACCGTGTCTCTAATGATCATGCATTTTTATACTCTTGTTTAGAAAAGTATTTTACATTTTTATTAAGTATTGAATAAGTAATTATAAAAAATCTCATAATTTATTTATAGAACTATAGAAGTCGATGAATTTACACGTAATTTATTCAAATTATATGAGACTGTACGAAATGAAGGCATTGCACAGGTAAGTCTCTGATATTCACTAAGCATGATCAAATTGTTCATCTTATTTATAATTCATATTCAACAAGCATTTTGAATTTTATTTAGTGGGTCATACATTTATAAATATATTAAAAAGGAAATTACACTTATATATATTAAGCTTTTTAACACAAGTGTTTTATAAAAAAAAAAAATACTAATACCAATTATTAGTGGTTTTAATAATCAAATAATATTATTTCAATAATTATTAATAATTCTATTTTTGCAAACTAAAATGCTTAGTAATAATTGAATAGTTTCTTTTGGACATGCTATGAGATTATTTTTTTCATTTCATTGGGGACATATGTGCTTATCATGTATGGTTTTTCAAGCGCATGAGCCTTGGAATGTTGCGCTCAGACTTCATGCAAGAAAAGGAAGCAAGCGGTTATTGCATCAAACAAGTTGAAATGAACACAATTGCTAGCGGATTTGGTTGGCTTGGTATCGTTTCCGGGGACATTCACAGGTCAGGATTTATGTCATCTAAATTTCTGTAAACCTGGACCCAGATTATTTACTTTTTTTTTCCGTATCAGACCTTTGTCTTTCATAAGCTTCAAATTAGTTAGTGCTACTTCTAATAGAAATTATTTTTACATATTCTGACAATAAAAATAGTTATATGAAATTATTGTACTTAATTGAAAATGATATTATCTATATCAACTGTACTATCAATTGAAAAATAATACAATGCTTGTATTGTCTATAATTTTCAATTGTATTATATGGATCTAGCTTTATATTGCTATTTAACTTCAGCTTAATAACTAATATATATTGATTTCTATAATATGTGGTGTATGATTATTGATTATATGATTACAAACTTCTTATTCTTGTATAAATATCTCACATTTTGTATTAACAAAATAATACTTAACAGTCCTTATTTTATATTAAATTTTTTTCTTATTTATAATCAGGGTTAGGATGTTATAGCACTTAAAATTGCATATTGCCACTATTATATTACATTAAATATCGCAAGATTTTAGTAAAATATGCAATAAAAACAATACAATTTTTTAATTAATTTATCACTTACAAATTATTATATTTAAATTAATAATTAAAGCATCTTATCATACTGATCAGAATCTTAATGGCCATAAAAAAACACTTTCAATACTTGTTCAACAAAATCACAGTCTCAGTTAACAAAAATCGTGTCTGCATATAATTGGTCTATTTACTTTGAAATTCGAATAATAATATCTAAAAACACAATTATAAAATTTGACCAATTTTGATTAAATATAGTTAAAAATCTAGAAACATCTTAAAAAGTTTTAAAATAGCCCTACGATCTAAAATACTGTATAATGTGCATAATGTATGCAATCTAAAATTGTAAATTCAGACACCTTATATCTTTGAATAAATTTTAAGCTGTAAATGCTATACAATCCCAACCCTGATTAATATAGGTAGAAATATTAATAGGTTACGAAAAGCATCAACCAATATATGAATAGATCTATTAATGTTCTAGAATTAAATCAAAAAATTAAAGCTATGATTTAATTTAAATACTATATATTTAATTTTTATAACTCAATTGAATAACTTTTTTCCAAAATATATTACACTTCAATTTGTGAGTATTCTAAGTTTTATTATATAAAAAAAAAAACATAAAACCCAAGTATATTTGTGAAATTTGAGGGTAAAAAATTATATTTGTATTTAATGAATTGATTATATATGTCATTAGTATAGTTGTATAAAAATGTAAGACACTTGGGCACAACATTTATTATGTAATTCCAATACCACTAAATATAGAGAGTGGGAGACTTTTGTGTAACAACTATTTGGTTATTATTTATTAATAATAGAATAGTAATAAATATTAAAAATGCTTATGAATATACTGGCCGATCTTCGATGTAATTTGACAATCATTTAATCATTATTATTGTGCAATAACAATGTTTTTGATCAAGTACTAACTTAATAGCTAACCAATCTGATACTTTGATTTTCAATCATTTGTAATTTTAACTTAAATTCACCCCTAATTGTCCTATGCTCAATTGATTTTGTGCCCAATCTTCAAACTCCAAAAGTTGGCATACCATGATATAAGTATAGTAGTTATTATACTAAGGTTTTAGACTATGTAAATTGAAATGAATGTGATTCTTAGGCTTATTTAAAACCCTAATTTAAGTATTTATAAAATATCCTTGTCACAGATAAGACTAAAAATATATTATGAAAAAAAATAATGTATTTATTGTATTTGAACAATTATTAGGGTAGGAGATTAACTACTGACTATTAAATTTCTATAAGTCTGTACAAAAATTAAAACTTGAAAATAGATTTGAATTTTTAATAAAAGTAATCAATTATTATTAACAATTTACTAACTACAATGTAAATTGAACATAATTAATAATTATATATTTTTATTAACATTTTGGTTTTTAATCTACAGTCATGTCTGCTTAAAAAATAATTTTTTAACTATTATTTTATCTCAAACATGAATTTAAAAATTATGTTAAAATATAATGTCATTGGTTTGACACAGTAAAAAATGTTATATAGAAAAATCATACATTGTATACAGTATACAATTTGGTTAATTTTAATTTTCATTCATATTAAAAATTATATTAACAAAGTATTATTAAATATTTAAAATATTTATTTGAAATAATTTAAAATTTCTAAGGACTTGTTTTTAAAATGTTATTTTATCTTACTGATTAATATTGTAATAATGTATTGCTATATCTACTGGTTGTATGGGTCATATTTGTCGAAATACCCTGAAAATTAACATTACTGTACAATGTCTAATGATTATTAATGTACAATATGTTATAACCAATAACAAATGTTTAAACTTTTGTAACCAATATAACCGATCAGCATTATATGATTATATTATTCATGTAACACTAATAAAAATAATATGAATATAAATACTCAATTTTTATGGGTTGTTTTGTTATTTTCCATCTACTCTAAATATATATTTTGTATGGTTAAATAGTATCTATAAATGTTTACTTCTTAACAATCTTAAGGGAAAAAATGCTTGTTGGATTTTGGTAAACAACTAAGAAATAAAAATTGGGTGAATCTTTGCACGGGGTTCACACACAATTCTTCTGTAGACCGTAGAAAGGATACACAGTGTGTATTTTGTTGATGTGTGGTGCTTTACAGTCACGGTGTCTGGGATTATTGAGATCAGACTACTTGTTGGATGTTTGCAATTCTTCCTCCGTGAAGCAAGTGGAATTGAACACAATCGCTTCGAGCTTTGGCGGTTTGACATCAACAGCCCCTACACACAGGTACATAAATATCTGCAGAATTGGGTTTAATACTTCATATATACAATTCTTGAGTACTCTCCTATTGTAAAAAAAATATTCAGTTATAAATAAAAGCTATCATAGTCTACTGCCTTTTCACCCTTCTTGAATAAACTGTACAAAATTATGATTTATCGTGGACAGAGGTCTTTCATGTTGAATTAAGTATAATTGTAACACAAAAAAATTGCTTCATATTTAAAGTACTTATATTATGCCTTGATAACCTTAATTTTTCTGTAGGTTCTTCTTCCAACAAATGGGTTTATCAGACAAACTGAAAATGGTGAGTTTTTTTATTTATTGTCCTTATAAAATATTTATATATTTTGTATATGATACATTTTTTGATTTTAGTTGCCCGAGAACAAAGCTTTACAAGGTCTATGCTCTGCAATCATTGAGGCTTGGAAGCTTTTTGATGACAAAGAGTAAGTTTACTTATTCGTTATTATTCATGTTGAATAAATTATATTAACCAATCGTACATTTCTGATTGCCTTTGCAATATAAAAAGCTGAAGATATAATGTTTCATTTTCAGTTCAGTCGTCTTAGTAGTTAATGAAAATCAACCAATGAATATCTGTGACCAACGTTTTCATGAATTTGAAATAGCTCGTCAAAAACCAGAATTAATTGTAATCCGTAAGACTTTAACGCAAATTGGAAACGAAGCAGAACTTTCAGATTCTAAGGATCTTATAGTGTAAGTGATTAGAATGATTAATTGACAATACTGTAAAGTGTAAATCTGTAATCATTGACTACAAATTGTATCGAATAATGTTTTGTTTAGTCAAGGAAAAAAAGTTGCTGTGGTTTACTACCGAGCTGGTTATACACCTGATCATTATCATGGTGAAGCTGAATGGTCAGCGCGCTTAATGATTGAACGTTCAAAAGCTATTAAGTGTCCTAACATTCAATACCATCTGGCGGGAACTAAAAAAGTATGCTCTCAAAACTTATCTTGATATAATCTTTTGTCAAGTTTCACATGTAAAAAAATCATTTTATTATGAAAAATATAAGCTTCAACTATATTTTATTAAAAAATTAAAAAAAATAGATGTAGTATGAATTGTTAACTAAAATACTTAATATTTTAATAATTTTAGGTACAACAAGCACTAGCAGCTCCAGGAATGCTTGAACGTTTTATCAAAGATACTAAAAAGTCTGTTGATATTCGAAAAATGTTCACAGGATTATATGCCCTTGACCTGGTCAGTAGTAATTATGAAATGATCATTTGTCCTAGCAAATGTTTTATTTTCTCCTTTATTTAGAATGAAGATGGTGATAAAGCTGTAAGAATGGCTTTAGATTGTCCAGAGCGGTTTGTATTAAAACCTCAAAGAGAAGGTGGAGGCAATAATTTATATGGAGAAGATATCAGACATGTAATAAGAATGTTTGAATTTGTTTTATAAATATTTACTATTTCATCGATTTTAGAAACTCACAAGTTGCATGAATAGTAAAGAACGATCGGCATGGATACTGATGGACAAAATAAATCCTCCTGTCCAACAAAATTACCTAATTAGGCCAAATCAAGATTTAAAAGAAAGTTCTTCTCTGTGCGATGTAGTGTCTGAAATTGGCATCTTTGGCGTAATATTATGGTGTGTTAAGAATATAATAATGACTTAGTAACTGTGAATGCTTTCATTGATTAATTACAAAATTAAAATTTCAGTGACGGTGATGACATATTGATTAATGAACAAGTAGGACATATGATGCGTTCAAAGTTAACATCGTGCAATGAGGGAGGTGTACATGCAGGTGATGGTGTGTTGGACAGTCCATTCTTAATTGACGATTGCCCAAGAATCCAATAATTATATTATGTTATGAATATTGTAAACCATTTAAACCATTAATTTTATAATGCAATTGTTATGTATAATTATTGTTTCTTTTAGAAAAGTTAGAAGTACACATATTTTTGTAAAAAATATTTGTTTTTTATTCTACTTTAATAAACATCACTATGCGGTTGATTTTTGACAAAAAACAATATAAATAAAAAAATTACAACTATATATAAAATACTAGCTATTCAAGAAGAGTTGTATTTGTTTCATTACTTCATTATTCTTTACTTCAGAAATAAGTAATTAGATGCAATTCAATCAAAAATATTTTTTATTTTATGAAAATAATTTATTTATACATAAGTACTTAAACTTTACTTATTAAATCATTAAATTAGGCTAATGATAATTTTTTTTTTTTTTTTTAATATTTTTATGTAAAATACTTACAAAAATATGATTTGAACCAATTAATTAGTTATTTAACAGTGCTCTCTATAGATCATATCTTACATTTTAATAGGTAAGCCAACAATTTTACAAAAATGTAAAAATGTATCATAGTAATATTGATTTGATACTATATCAATCTAAATTAGATAACAAAAATGTTTGTGTTTATCCTATTTATATTTTTATACTATACAATTTAGAAATTTTTAATATATATATATGTATATGTATATGTAAAAAAATAAATTTGATATTAAACAAGCATAATGGAATACAGTTCATATAAAAGGCATACTTCGATAAAGAAGAAATGTATAAGATGTTGAAATCGTAGGTATAATAATTGTGTTTTGTGTACAAGACTCATACCGAAATGTCATTTAAAATACTTACATAAAAGTGATATTGAGTACGAAATTTCAAAAAATAAAATCGAAAATATTAACAAAATAGACAATTATTAACAGTTTTTAGTATATAACAATTTATTTTAAATTACAGTTAACACTTCATTATGAAGTTCAACTAAAATTATTATTACGTGTTGTTCTTCTGCGTTTGGGTTCAATAACTTCTTCTTCTTCTTCTCTCTGCATAAAAGTACAATCAACAAATAAATTATAGAAACTAATAACTTTTCATAATTTAATTAATACTCACTTCAGCAGACATGTCCAACATAGTGGAATCTTGTTCATCATTATTCTGTGGAAAAAAATATAATGAATTATTTTTATACATTTAAAAATTACACCAAAAGTATTTATTTATATAAAAACACTCGTAATCAAAAACTGTACAATCCAAATGTATGGCCAATATTCAATTGAATTATGAAAGTTAATTAAGATTATTAAATTTAAGTATTACATTACTGTAATTGTAGTGATATATAGTAAGTTTTATTGATCAAAATGTTTTGTTGTACATGTTAATAATTATGGAAATCGGGCCTAAATTTTATAATAATAAAAATAAACTACGGAAATAATCTCATAATTAGGTTTTCTTCAAAATAAAATTATATATTCATACATATATATTATATTGACTTCAGGCTTCCAAATGAACAACAGTTCTCTCAGAAGATCCCAAAGTTCAAGTCATTTTTCTCAAAGTATAAGAAATAAGCTCGCAAGGATGGTTTTGTCGTCATTAGTCAATTAATAATTGAAAAATTGAAACATAATAATACATAATTAATATGTGCTAATACTTAATAAAATAGGTGATTTCTACTTATATTAAAATAATACATCTGAAAATAAATTTATATTATAAATGTAAATATTTTTATTTGATTTAAAGTAACTATAAATGAGAAGAAACTATTCAATACATTATAAATTATATTAAAAGCAATTAGTTAAACACAAAAGCTATATTTTTAAGAATAATTCTATAAAATTAGTAATTAATTGAAAGTATAAAATATTTAGTGAGAATCAATGATAACAAGAGACATTTTTTTCTCTTTATTGGATTTATATATAAATGAACTAACTTCTTTTATACATAAAATGTGACTACTTTTTTATCAATAAAATCTATTGGATGATAAAATTAAGTTGATGAGGAGTAGTAGACTTATAAATTTCATATTCTTGACCATCAATTTGTAATTTGTAGAAATAACTATATTATAATGATATATCTTTGAATGAAAATATATCATTAGTAATAAGTTATCATTTTATCAACTAATTAATTTTGAATATTTTAATGATAACCAAAATTAGTACCAGTAAGTATAACGAGATAATAAAAACATACATTGTTTCTTAATATTATAAAAAAACTTTAGGGCAAAAATATAAGTTGATTTACATTTACTAAAATAAAATTTAATTATTTATTATATAATAAAAAATGGTAACAAATTTTTCAATGTTTATCTTTAATTTTTCCTTGTAATTTCATTATTATTATTTAATTTAGATCAATACCTATTTAAAAAAATTTAAAATATAAATACTCACTACTTTCGATTCATTAGGTCGACTAGGTGGAATATTATGTTTCTGAGCTCTAGGTTTTGTAGTCCTTAAGGCAGCTGAGAGTCCTGTTTTCTTACCATTGTTGTTAACTTGCTAAAATTTTTAAGAAATATTGTATATAATTTACTCATATAACATGGGATTCAAAAAATACCTTTATTTGGAATTTTTCAGGCAAGTACACTTTAACATTTACGAACATAGGATCATCATGCCTCTTGAAGAACATAGCCGATATTCTAATTTCAGAGAATGGAGATGTTTCAAAAGTACTAGTATGCACTACTAATACACTCATTGCTAAATCACAAAGAGCCCACATTTTCTAAATCAAAATGTATTGAATATTAAATAGTTACATCAATGTTAAAATAAAATATTAATAATAGTTTTATTTTGTATATACAAGAAATAATACTATATTATGTTAAAGAAAAATAATGGAATTTGTTAAAAAATAATAATGTATAAGTAGCAGAAGTGAGGTAATATTAATTAAGAGAGATTTTATTTAGATTTAAAATCGGAAACTAAATAAATAAAATATGTTGATTTATTTTAAATTTAATATTTTCACATATTACAAATATAGTTAAAATATATTCTTTCCAAATTAAAATAATAAACTTTTGTCATAAGTTTTGATTTGTAAAAATATCTATCCATTAAATGATATTATTTTTAGTATTCATCCCCACCAAAATCTCATACTAGGAACATCAATTTAGTATAAAACAATTCAAATAAATTTAATACAATATGGGTGCATTTATTTAGTTTTTCAGTATATTTCATTAAACTTTATCTTGAAGGGAATTATACAAGAACCATATTATAACATTTAAAATTACCCCATTGACAGTCTCATTAGTTGGTTCTACAGCATCAACATAGTTCTTGACTCTTTCCAACATCTCTTTGTAAAATCCAAAATTATAAGAGTCATTTTTAGTGATAAGTGGTTCAAGTATAAACCACAAACACTGTTGCATTAATGTCAGACTTTCCTCATCACTATTATCTTTAAACACAGGAGAATGTGTTAAAATAGAAATAGCAAATAGCAGCATATAATCAGGCAAAATATGAGGTAATTGTGCCATGGCTTTTTCAATTGAACCTGAAAATAAGTCAAAAAATATTAATATTTGAATTGCATTGCAAATAATATGTATAACATACACGTAGCAGATCCTTGAGTCAAATTTCTGGCATATTCTCGTCTTCTATTAATATCTTTCACCACATAGTCATAAATATTACCCCTTAATCGTTCATCAGCTTCAAGTCCAGCTAAAGCATACATTCCCATAAAATCTAATGGGAGACATTTAAAAGGTAAACCTCTGCCTAAACCTTTATGGAGTTTAGCAGCAAAAATTTCTCGTACTTGTAAAACTTCATCCTGAAATTTTAGTTTAGAACATTTATTTAAACTTTATAAAAATAATAAAAAAAAAAAAAAAAAAATACTAAAATGAAAATATACCATCATAAGTCTTGAAAGCAAAAAAAATTGTTCAGCTGTATATTGATCTCCAACACCTTTTTGTTCGCAAATCTTTAGCATAGAACAACCCGCTTGTAATCGTAACCAGGCTAATTCAGATTTCGATAAGATTCCAGATTGTGTAAGATCACCCTTTTGTGACAAAAAAGCATTAAACATTCTAAAAGTTTTTTGAGCAGATACTTTATCATTTTTTAAACCAATAAGCCATCTTGCCATAGCCTTCATGCCTTCAGCCTATTCATAAATATTAAACATATAAATGAGTATAAATTTATTTATTAAAAAGTTTTATTACTTACTCTACATTTAGTGCCTTTTGGTAACACATCTTCAGAGCACCAATCAGCATCAGCATTATAAACATCACTTTTGGTAGATACTTTTACTAACAATTCTTTAACAATCTAGATTAAAAATTAAATATACAATATATTATACATACAATATAAATTTTAATTGATATTACTTTGAAATATTGAAGTATAATAAAACATAAAGCGAAAAGAATTTGGTTAAATACTAGAAATCTATTTGTCAAACATGGACTCAATTAACTTACCAGAGGAGTCAAATAGGAACTGGACAATCTTAGATATAACTCTTATCATGTCCACCTAAAATAAATAAACCCTAACGACTCAAGTCTCTGGCTAGCCCCCAAACGCTTACTTAACAACATAACGTAATTTCCCCTCTAAAAAACGGACCAATCAAATTTGAAACAAACGCCAAAAAGACCGAAGTCCTAGCAAACCACTTTGCATCTCGCTTCATTGCTGTTGTCTATTATGATCAAAACATTGTGCACCCTGATAATATTCACAATTATATCACTGATGAACCAAACGGCAAAATTTCCCCTACATCTCCTAATGAAATATAACAAATAATTGTCAAACTAACAAATATAAAAAGCCCAGGCCACAACCTTATCACAAACAAAATCTTAAAAAACTTAACATCTGAAGTACTATCCTACTTAGCTAGCCTATACAACTCAGCTATGCATCTCGGCACATTACTGCCATCTTGGAAACATACAATCATAATTCCAATACACAAACCAGGAAAAATGGACCACTCTCCATCAAGTTAAAGACCAATTAGCCTTCTTCCATCATTGTCAAAACTTTACAAAAAGATACTGCTCAATTGATTAAAACCAACCATTCACACAACCAATTTGGATTCAAAACACATCACTCTACATGTCATTAAATCCAACGAATCTCTGAATCAATTTTAAGTGGCTTTAAAAAGAAAAAATATACTACAGCTGTCTTCCTGGACGTAATGCAAGCCTTTGACAAGGTATGGCACCACATACTAGCACAAAAATTGAATTCATCAGCTCTTCCCAAATACCTACTAAAAATCATATCTTTCTTTCATATTGAAAACTAACCAATACAATGGAACAATAAAGATGACTCTGTCAAGTACCTTTGTGTGTTTTTAGACGAAAAACTAACATTGAAAATTCATATTAATAAAAAACTCAAGAATGAACACAATTTACCCCTTGGTTAACTATAAATCAACCCTCTAAATGAAGTAGTCTATCTTATTGTACACCTCAATAATTCAGCCATGTATCACTTATGTGTATCTAATCTAGAAAGCAGTCTCCTCTATGTAAATCAACAAAATTTAAATCCTTCAAAATAAATTATTAAGAATATGTCTAAAAGCCCCAGGGTTCATGAGAAATAAACAAATACATAATGATACAGCAATCTCACTTCACCAAGACTGGATAAAAATCCAATTCAAAAACTTTCACACAAATCTCAATACATCCGATGGCGCACGATTCTACAAACTGGGAAACAAAATGAAAAATTGGCAATTAAAAATCACGCCTACCACAAAATCTTCTTTGATCAGATTCAAGTGAAGATCAACCATAAATTGCCACTAAAATTATCTAATAACTAATATTAACATTAACATATCATCGTCACAATATTTTAAAATTAATTGTAATTAGTAATAGTACAGTAGTATGTAAGCAAACTTATAACAGTATGTGATATGCTGAAATATTTTAATTTCAATAAAAAAAAAAAATTAAATGATTAATTGAATTAATATTGACTTCAAACCTCTTAAAGAACAACAGTCTTATGAGAGGTCCCAAAATTCAAGTCATTTTCTTTACAACGTAAAGAATAAGCTCGCAAGGATGGATTTTTCATCATTAGTCAATATTATTTGATAACATTCTACTATTTTTATCTATAATTTTAATATAATTATGAAAAATTAAAATATTACATTAATATCATTATTAAAAAAATAAAAATTTCTTAACTATTTTTGGTATTATTTTACATAAACTTGGGTGGTCACTTCCCCCTGGAATCTATTAAATAATGACTGCAATTGTTTTTAGATTAAATAATAAATTGGTAACACTTAAAAAATTTAACTATTTATATATTATCTTACCTTGCGAGAAATCATATTTTTGAAATTAACACTGTACTTTTCAGCTACATTAATAGCTAAATGCCCAAGAGCTACGATGGCAGTTTCATAATGTTCAGAATCTGGTTCTAAATTGGTTTTAGTTTTCTAGAAATTTAAAAATTAATGATACAAGTTAATATTTATTAACATGGAAATTATGATTGTCAAATTTTACCTCCACAATATCATCAAATATATCATTTTTGGATTTATATACATTAACATATAAGCACCGTATCGCTCCTTTAGCCTGTTTTGGAGTACCACTTACTGCCAGTTTTTTACATATTGGTATTAATTTTTCAGTAAATTCAGGATATGAATTACCTATAATATAAATATTCAATATTTATTAATAAGATATAGAATACTTGTCTTGATAAATTTACCAAGTGCACTATATTTGCCAATTGTAGTCAATATGGTGAGAACTTGAGGAGCGATGTATTCATCATCATGATGTGATAGATCTAACAGCTTATCTAATATGTCCGGATGGTAAAAATGACATGCAAATGTGTTTGACAATACCTAAAATATTTTATTATTTAATAAAATTTTATATTATTTTATATAATCTATTATATAAATTAATATACATTGAGAAGCTCAAGCCCTCTATAACCAGCAGTTTCTGGATGTAAACCAAGTTCTTCTATCATGTTTCCACCGCTCAAACAATTTTCCACATGATTAAACAATGCCTGAAAAAATAAAAATAAAATAGTTGATACTTTTCCTAATAAATACTAAAAAATAGAATACGCCAAGTCCTTAATCTTAATTTTCATTTTGAATAGGCAAAAAACACATATATTTATTTATCCAACACACAATTAATTAGTTACCATTCATTTTTGATTAATAAATATAGATATAGAGTATAAAATAATATATGCAGAAATTAAGAGGGGTAAAATTCAAGATTTATATTATTTAACATTAATTTGTTAAATGTATTAATTCATAAATTATAATAACAGGGCAACTTCCCCAATCTTATAACTCTCTACCATTGACTATTATCACTTATCTAACATACTCATTCTACAAGACTGTTTGAATTGTAGATTACTTAAAATAAATTCAAAAAGTAATAATAAATAAGATTTAATAAAAAATAGTTGTAGTCTACCTTTAATGCTTGAGAGTCTATCATAACCGATGAAGCTCTTTCTAGAAGTGCTTTTACAGTGTTATAATAAAGATTTGTCATAACAGGTTGACCAAGCTTTCGCAATACTAAATTAGTGGCTTCAGATATTTCAGTAGTACTGGAATTCTGCTTTGCAATTGTGTTCATAGCTAAAAGAAATAAATATAAACATTTAAAGTAGCATACATTAAATAACATACTGTAATTAAAACAAATTAACTTACAACTTAAAAGTGAAGAATCTTTAATTAAATGCTGTGAAAATTTTCCAATAAACTCAGCTGCTTTAACAGATTCAGGTAAATAACGAGTCAGTAATTTTATACTGGCCTGAATTTCTTTATCTTTTTGAGGACAGTCTTCTTTTTTATGATTATCAAGAAAATCTTTCAAGTTTGAGCGTATTCTAAAAAAAAAAAAAAAAAAAATGATGAAATGTAATAATAAACTATAAATTATTTTCAAAAAAGGCAAGTAAATATTTACAATAATTGAGTTTTTTGAATCTCCATAAAAGATTTTTTGGCATGATCATCAATAGTACCATACAAATGATAAAGTCTCTTCATTCTCTCTTCAGGTGGAAGTTGGTATGGTACCAAAGATGTATTCACAAGTCGTTCAACTAATGATTTATCATCAACATTAATTCTATAATACCCATGTAAAATTTTGTCCTTGATCCAACTGAATTCTTTTTTAGTAGCTTGAGGTATGTCTGGATCATTCAAATATGTTTTGTATATAAATGCCAAACCAGTTGTAGCTTCTTTTCTTATTTTGAACTAAAATACATTTAAAAAAAAATTAATTTATAATTTTCTATCTATTTTAAGTGAAATACAAAACCTTTTTATCACACATTCTATTCTTAACAACATCGAGCAAATCTACGTTGTCTGCAATCGGTTCAAAATCATGTTTAGCAGTTGATACAATAGCCATAACAGTTTCATGGCGAACATTCATATCACTATCAGAACTTCTTAAGCGTAATGCTACTGTCAGATCTTGGCGGAGTTCTGGTTGATTTAAAAGTAAATGCATAGCATACTGAACACATTTAATACGAATGCTAACAGATATATCATTGAATCGGCTAAGAAATGCTTGCCATAAAACATTATGATGGCGAGCCAGATTAGAGTCTCTTTCAGAAAACATTCGAGCTAAAAGAGATACAGTGCCATGGCGTTCCTGTTCAACTGTTGACTTCAGTTTGCATTCAAGTTGTGGAAGCACAGCTAACAATACAGATGGACTAATTCTATTTAATTCATATATGAGATCGTAAGTCTTCGTGCTTATAGCTAGATTTTTTTCATTTTTTCCCAATATTAAAACATGATTAAAAAACTAAAATATAAAATAAACAGATAGAATTAAGTTAAAACAATTTAATTAAAATAAATACCAACCGATTGAATGTAAGGCTCTAAAGTATTTGAACATTTGAGGATAAGATCTTTAGCTAATGAATAAGCATTTTTTCTTTGTGATTTATTAGGCTCAACAATATTTATTAAAATAATATCAAGTAGTTCACTGGCTACCATATCAGATTCACATATGAGTGGACACAATATATCCAACATGAATGATTTTACTTTGGTTGAATGTTCATCACTAAAAGAAATTTTGGGTATAACATTTAAGTAAAAACAAATTTAAATGATGTACTTACTTGACAATCTTAAACATGAGTGAAAATAGCTTGCAAAATATTTCTTGACAATCTTCTAATTCAAAGCACATATTAAAAGATTTAACATAAGCAAGATTTTCCAAAAGATAAAAATATCGCTTGAATGCTGGATCCTTAGGATCTTTTAATCCTGCAAGTTGTTTTATTAGGAACATAAATATACCCTGAAATAATAATAAATTACATTAAAAAAAAAAAAAAAATATATGGAATTAAATTATTGTATTAATATAAAAAATTACAAACTTTGACTTGTTCTGGATCTTTGTAGGGAGCTTCAGGAGCATACACTCTAAGTACATCAGCAATACAACAAGCTATTAAAAGCTGTACATCTTTACTAATATGTTTTAGAAAATAATCTTCAGCCAAGTGTAAAGTCAATGGTATATACTGTTGATACATGCCTTCATCTTGACCCATTGCTTGAAGAGTATGAGCTAAAGTCTAAAAAAGCATAAAGAAGTTAATAAATAAACAATTCTAAGTTTAAAATATATTCTAATTTACTTTCAATCGGCGAATAAGTTCATCTGGGCCTAAATCATCTGTAACTGGGCGGCATCCAGCCGGATATATCATATCCTCCTGCATATTTCAAATTATTGATAAATAAATCCTGAAAAATTATAAAATTGAATAAAATAAATGCACTTTATAAATCAATTTAAAAACATAAGACAACAATTTGTTAGTTTTACAAAAAAACATTTAGTTAAACTTTAAATTAATATTATTTAACATCTAGAATGATGTACAGATTTTACTTTTAGGATATATGTTATTAATAGAGTTGCAAGAAACTATAAAATTAACTTTTAGCATAAATAATTAATTAATGCTCCATGATTTTCTTGTCAAAATATACCTACAATACTTTTAAGAATTGTATACCTACTAAGTAATACATGATTACTTGTGTTAATTATCAATTAATACAATCTTTTACAAGCTTTTAAGAATATAACAAATAATAATTTAAAATGAAAAAAATTTGAACACATTTAAGAAAAGAAAAATGTCTAGTATATGAGCGTTTAAATTTTCATGTTTAACATGAGTAATTAAGCTAGTAGAAAAATCTCATGAAAATGAATGTAAATATGACAATTGCTACACATTTTTGTAAATACTTTATGATCGTTCAGCCCCAGGACATTTGAAAAATAACAAAACCACAAGACGCCACAAGATGATTATTGTTTAATACAAGGTTGTTGGTTGATGAGGAGCGAGTCGTGATTCGCTAGACTGACGCGAAGAACATCAAGGTACTTAATACTTACAAAACGAAAGACCAATGATGGCTGTTGAATGAACAGTGTCACATTGCTACGTACAGCTCGTGAAAGAAGCAAACACGGATCGGCGGGACCGTGTTGTTGGTCACATAATTATTACACGGATGACGGATGATATCGCAATTTCATTACAAAACGATCGAGGATGACATCGTGTGAAACGTCGTGAGAACAGCCGCGGGGAGCACACGAAAAATACTACTACTTACTATAGCAATAAAAACAGTAAAGTAGCCGCCGCGAAATTTACCGTTAACAGGGATGACGATGAAACAAAACGTAAAATCTGCCAAGGGATGCAGTTGTGGTGGAAAAATAATATTAATAGTAATAATATTGTAAATAGAACACGAACGAAAAGGAAAACACAACATACGTAATAAACAGACTCCAAAGACGCTAGTAAAATGTTCCAATACCCCAGTGTGACCATGCCATGTGATTATAATTTACCCGCTCGAAGACATTGATTTGGTGATTCACGATGTAAGATAATCGCATTTTTGAAACCGATCCCAGAGTCTTAAAAATAAAAAGACCAGTGGCGTATACATAACTTTTGTGTGTGTGTGTGTGGGGGGGGGAATCAGTTGCCAGTTTTTAAAAAAACCACACATACTTTATAAAAATCACTTTGTTTAATTTTTGGATAAGCTAACCACTTATATAGTTGTCACCAACGATGTTAAAATCTAAAATTTCTAGTTTTATTTTTTTCAACTAATGGGAATTTAAACGTTTCCGTCAGAACCTATAAATTAGTTAAAATCTGCATAAGTTATAAAATAATTAATGGTGATAATACTGATAATACTACCTAAATGTGTCAAACATATAAATATAATAATTTACTTACAAGATCTTTTTTAACGTTGTATTTTAGACGATGTAGAAATAATGTAATCATCGTCGGAATTTCGTTTTAATGAACATTTTTCGCCTATTCAAAATACTTGAAAATTGTATACAAGGTTCTTTGATTAGATTAAAATGGCTATGGTTTTAAATAATTAACAAAAATATTTTAGAAAATACGTTATAACAAGTACTAAGTAGGTACTTTTAATTTAATCTGAAAGAACTACGCACATTTTTTTTTTTTTATTAATAAATAACGTTTATTGAAAAGTTACATAATCTATACCTACTAATTGTACAATAAGTACATTTGAGGGAGGAATGACAATGATGGGGCAGTGAAAAGGGAGGCTTGCAGTAGAGCTGCCTTACATGAGTCTTAAATATGTTTAATCGATTTTAGAAGAGATCTCTGGGCCATTTTCGGTTTAGACGCCAGGTAAGGTTGCCTGGAAGATATTTTGAGTGTAGTTGGGATATAAGTTGGTTTGGGTGGCTTTGCATTTTGAGGTGGTCTTTGATAGATGGTGACTGCTATTTGGTTAATGGATGGAACTTTGAGGTCTTCATGTAAGATGGCGTTTGTGACGAACCATGGGGCTTTGGAGACCATGCGGATGCAAATGGATTGGAACGCTTGAATTGTCCTAAGATTTGAGGGTTTGGCGGAGTCCCAGATTGGTTGAAGACTTTTGTATAAAAGCAAATGGTAGGACAGTTCATATAAGATTTTAGAAAATGTCTGATAAGGTGTAGGCGAGAGTTTAGTTGATTTCTTTTGCTTTTGAGATGGGGATCCCACGTGAGTCTCCTGTCGAGTAGCAGGCTTCTATTTATTTAGTATTTAGCTTCTCTTGAGTGGGGGATTACTGAATTGTAAAAGGAAACTTCAGGACAGTCCTTTGGTCGGAGAGTGAAGGTGATGTGCGAAGTTCGTTAACTTTTATTTTCCATGTGTTGCACCAGTTTAAAAGCATGTTGAGATGATTTTGGAGAAGGCGAGTACAGATGAGTGGATCGGGATCTGAGGCTAGAATAGCGGTGTCGTCAGCATACGTGCCCATGAGTGTTTTTGGTGGTAGGAATGTCCGCTGTAAACAGAATATACAAGAAGGAAGCAATGTGACTTCCTTGTGGGGCGCCGGCGAGTATGTCGTGAGAGCCGGAAAGAGTGGAATCTATTTTGACGCCGAAGGACCTGTTTTCGATATAGGATTTAAGTAGGAGATAGTATGGCGCAGGAAAGATTTTTTTTATTTTGTACAGTAGGCCGGTGTGCCAGACCAAGTCAAAAGCTTGTGCAACGTCGAGGAATACTGCGGAACAGTATTTGTTCGTTTCGAGGGAGGTCGCAATTAAATCAACGACACGATGTAGTTGGTAAAAAGTGGCGTGTTTTGGGCGAAATCAAAATTGGAATTCGGGTAACGCATTTTTTTCGTTAGAAACTGATATTAGTCTCTTGAGGAGTAGTTGTTCTAGAATTTTTCCAAGAACTGGTAAAAGGCTGATTGGTCTATATGAGTCCGCTTTGTCAGGAGGCTTGCTGAGTTTAAGGATTGGGATATAATTACTGCTGACTAAAGTATTTATTACTGATTATTTAAATTGAAATAAAAAGAGTATTATACAATAAAATATTTTATATCATTTTATTTTTAGTGCCTGAAATTATTGTGTATATTTTAGATGCAAAGTTAACAATTGAAGAACAGAATATTTTTATCCCACACTTTCTTTATCAAATTCCTCTGTCAATGACGTTTAGAAAATAATAGACATGATTGATAAAGTTAATGTGTGTTATGGAGCAGCAACAGTTTCTCAATATAAGAGCCTCTTTTAGTCCTCAATATACAGTAAGCAATAGTTATTATTTTATTAAAAACATTAAAACTGCAGAAGGATTTTAGATGACCATAGGTTTGTAAAAATAAATGTATTAATTATTGATAGCTGGAGGTTTAGCCATCATAGCTTAAAATCATTTACCAAGTTAGTTAATCCAAGATTATTTTATAGTTAAATAACAATTTTATCCGTCATTTTCAGTAATATGTGTTCATGGTGCAAATATTTATGTTACTCACTTAGAAGAAGACAAAAAAGATTTACAGCCGGAGATAAAATAAATGTAAAATTTACACTAATTACATTGAAATCCTTAAAAACTCTGAGACATGCTAAAACTGTTCTAAGGAAAAAGGCAGCAAGAGCTCAAACTACAATAAAGAAACTTCAAAATCGTTTAAAGCATTCCTAGAACCAAATGAAATTAATTTCAGAAAATACACTTTAAAAAACAAAAAAAAATATGATTAATATTTCAATTTGTGATATGTATATATATACATATGGACCTTATTCAATTAATGTATTATACAATTATTTACTCATTTCCATTTCCTCCTCATTACTCCATCCTCCATCGTTATTTTATTTTATCTTTATGATACTTATCAACATAATTATTATTATGTTGTTTATCAAGTTATAACTCAAGTTATCAAATAACCACATGGCTACAGACCAAAATATTATAATTTAAATTTACTTTACGTTACTTTATATATTATATAATCTTTTGATTGTTGTAGAACCATTATCTACATTGTGATCATCAAGTAAATTGTATTGCATTGTTATTCATCGTAATTGTCGAGCTATATAGTTTTACTGATAGTTCTTAAATAAAGAAAAAGAAAATCTATCAATATGGTAAAGAATAAATAAGAGTAAAACTGTTGATAATGTACTATGTATATAAATATATATGTATACTTATATGTAATATAAATCAATTAAAGTGTTAACATTTATTTGTATCCGAAAAAGCAACAAATTATATAGGTATCATTTTGTTCAGTGCGTTATGTGAACGTTATACTAAAAATATCTAATTTTGATTATATATATATATATATATATATATATTAAAAATCATGACAAAGCTCCAGATCAGCGGTTCTTAACCTATGGAAAAAAAGGTTTTCATAAAAATGTAGTTATAAATGAATACCTACACTGAATTAAACAAAATCGCGCGTTTCGCGTGCAGGGAAGGGCAATCGAAGAGAAGATGAGGAAGATTGTATATACTTTCGTTGGGATGCAAAGTACAGAGTGTAGTAATAGTGAGTACAGTGAGTACAGTGTGAGAACAGTAATAGTGAGTGACCAGTACGTAAGCGATTGAATTGAATAATTTATTTATATTTAATACGGGACGAGCCCAATTACATTGATTTTGTTGACAATAATTCACAAGGAGAGAAAAAAATAATAAAAAAAATAAAAATTACACATATCTTAGAATAAAAGACAATAATTCGACTAAATACTAAGGAATTGTGGGTCCTCATTGGCCAGTTTCATCATACGAATAATAGGGCGAGTAGTTAAATAATTACAGGGGCTAAAAGGAATATGAAATGGGAAAAATGATCTGGAACAATAAATAGGAACTCTGAAATTAAGTTTAGATAGGAGGACAGGGGCATCAATTTTACCATTAATAAGTTTAGAGAGAAACGCAAGGTTCCCCTGTTTTTTCCTATCACATAGAGTAGACAAACGGAGACGCTGCAACACTGGTTCATACTCACGAGGTGCGCATTCAATACCTAAAGAGAAAGCGGAAAATTTTAAAAATTTACGCTGAACTCTTTCGAGTTGACAACTACCATCAATGGTGCATGGTTCCCAGATGATTATACCATACTCCAACACAGACCGAACGAAAGAGCAATACAAGGTCTTCAGGGAACTAGATAATTTAAACTCACCAGAAATTCTTTTAATAAACCCGAGAAGCTTTAGAGCCTTGCATGTAACTTTCTCAATATGAGTCAGAAAAGTGAGAGCCCGATCAAAAGTATTACCAAGGTCAATAATACAATCACCAGAATACTTAGGAGCAATATCGTTGATAGAGTACTTAAACAGGCTGTATATCGTTTGCGCGTCGTCTGTTTACCTGTGCGAAAATATCGTACATCGTTTGCGCATCGTCTGTTTACCTGCACCAAATTATCGTACATCATATGCGCATCAAAATCAGTTCAAATAGGCATCATTTTTACATGTACTCAAAAGTCAAAAAATTATTGTATAATATTATAATGTACCGATTACCGAACCGTTTACGTCTCGTGTGTCACGCGTACGTCTAACAAGTTTTACTATTCAATAATCAACTCTTTTTTTTTTTTTTTTTTGAGGCATCGACGACGCTGCCGGAACTTGATAATATACTTTAGCGATAGAAATGGATTGGTCACCCGTACACTATAGTTATTAGGTTATCTCGTGCTATATCGTATTATTGCCAACTAATTGCCTACATAATATATATTTTAAAACAGAAATACCAATACAATATTTGGGTGTACACCTTTTTTTCCGTTCTATTGTTAAATAATATTGATGCGCAAATGATGTACGACCTTTTAAACGATCGATGTGCAAACGATGTATAACCCAAAAATCGAACGATGCGTAACTGTCTTACAAAAAAGGTCAAAAATAACAATAGTGATGCGCAAACAACAACCGGCGCTTAAACAAGATTGGCTCATTGGAACGAGTGAAGGTCAAGAATAATAGTAGATCTGGGTAAATTAAGTTTATTAAACTATGTTTGATTTAGAATATTTGGAATAATATTTTTGTATCTGGTGGCAAACTCAGTTGGGAGGTTAAACTATCAGTAGGTGAACCAGACTTCAGAGGTTAGATATACGACGCCGTAAAATTGGAATGAGATCGGTACGAGGAAGCTAAGCGAGAGCGGGACATCTTAATCTGGACGTGGATTTTGCCAGGTTATCGGTTGCCGTCGTTCCCAAGTATGCCGATGTGGTTTGGAACTCAAAGAAATTGGATAATGTAATTGGCTTGATGGAGTTTCAGGATGATCGATTTGATGTTAAGAATTACTACGAAGACAGCTGGGAGTTAAATGGATTAAATATTTATGATTGAATCGGACACAATTAAATATTTATTAGAGGCAAGATTTAAAATAAGTGGTAAAGCTTCAATGATAGCGTAGCACTTTGCAGTAAAAGATGAAGAAAAAGCCAGAAGGAGGTAGATTATACGTGAAAGAAATATGTAGTAACCTTAATCATTATTTCCATTTTTTATACAAATTAAATTATGTAGAATACATTTTATAATGTGAACAGCTTTATCCAGTGGCGTACATTCTATGTATTATGATGTAGTCGTGACCCCTTTTCATAGGGGTAAGTGGTTAAATATTGTATTAAAAATTGTTCTATACAGTTTTAAGTTAAAAAGACAGAATTAAGAATAAAGAAACAGTCTAATTTTCATGATTTATACTACATTTTGAGGTAAGTGGGTGGGTGAAATTGAATTCGCGACATGTTTTAAAAACACTCTGTGCGCCACTGACTTTATCGGAACTTACTTCAATGTATTTTTCCAAAATTTGCCATTTCGCTCGTAATATGCCAAATGCACATTCTTTGCATTTATTAGCTATAGAAGTGTAGACGAAGGTTTATTATTATTTTCTCTGATATTTTGACTAGGGAAAGGTCTCATGAGAAAAGTCTTTAAAGGATATGCTTCGTCACCTATTAATACACAAGGTAGTTTTATGGTAATTCCAGGGATATGGTAGTTCGGGAGGCACATTAAATGTATTTGTATTTAAAAGTTGAAAAAGTGTAGAAGCTACAAATTTGTAATACTTCTAATTTCAATATAGTAGGTATTTACGAACAAATGGATTTGTGTGCCACTCCGGTTCCGTCCGGATTACTGCGTTCGCCGGATTATCAAGGCTCTACTGTAGTCTATAAATTGTATTTAGTTATTTGAGTACTAAAGTATTATAAAAATAACAAATACCTAAATATTTTCGGTTAGTTATTAGCATATAATAATAAAATTATAAATCAAGAATATCCAATTTATTTTGTTGAATACCCAGACATAGCAAAAAACATGGTAATGATTCAGCTGATATTGAAGCTGAAAAAACAGCAGCATCCAAAGCTCCCAAAATAAAACACATAACAATAATAGACGTAAAAAACATATTAAATTAATTGCCCAAAATATCTGGCAAATCACTGGTCAAACCAAAACACAAAACTATGTGAAATTAAACAAAATATTAATTTTTGGCAACAAATATAAACGACAATAAATCAACAGAGAATCGGCCACACACGGATACTTTATACAAAACCTACCACCAACCGAATGCACTTCATGTGGAGTATGTTGACAGTCAAACACATAATGATGGAGTGCAGATTATATGAAAATGAAAGAAAAAACACAAAATAACCGAGAACTTATTTGATTCCTAATTTCAATCTAAAAACATCTTAAAATTCCTAAAGAGCATCAACATTTTTTAATATATTTAGCCATAATTTACCAAACCAAATTGTAAATGTTAAACAAACTGTAAAAAAAAAGTAAATTTTGTAAATAATATGATGTAAAACTATACATTAGGAAAAGCCATTGTTCATTGTTGTTGAAGCGTATGTTCAATAAAAAAAATAATAATATTATTTATGTAACTTCTTTCATTATTGTAATTTCATTCAGTTTTACTTTTAAATAGTTAATTATTCTAATTCGACTAACTTTATGTTGTAAATTATTTTTAATTTAATATTAATTGCAACATAACACAATTTTATTGTAATATAATTGATTTATATTTATTATTATATAATTTTAATATTTTAGGCATGATGCTAGTATATTAGATTATATTTTTAAATAATTAATTTAAAATTAGATTTGATTGAATTAGGTTATAAAATAAAGCACAAAATTTTTTAAGATATTTTATTAGGATTTTGTTTGATAACATACTATAGTATTTATATAATTTTTATTTTTGAAAATGGGTATGACATATTTTAAGACTCAAAAACATATTGTTCCATAGATAAGTTAACATAACGGTTTAAGAGCAGAAATTATTCATTATTTGGTGTTAATAACATATTTATAATGCTTAAAATAATATCTAAATGTATTAATTATACAAACAGTAAAAAAAACACCTATAAATCACAGTTTTTTTTTTTTTAAAGCAAAAATAAAATTATAACAGACCACAACCTACCAACACAAATTAATAAAATCTAATACATCGTAGAAATTAAAATACATATTATTTATATAATATGTAATTTAATAGAGACGTAATTAATTTGAGTAGCTCACTTAAATGAGAATATTTTATCCTTCCATTTTTAAGTAAACACTTAAATAACAAACAAAATGACAAGTTAATAATTATTGATTACAGTAATAATAATTCACAATATTACACTAAGTATAAGTATAAAATTAAAATTAAAAATGTCTTCCTCATTTATATGAGCCATTCAATAACAATAATGTATATATTTATGTATATTGGGAATGTAAATTGTTAATAAATGTATCAATATAGTATATACTAACATTATAAACTTGTATTTAATAACTAACCCTTGAGTACAATGCATCACATTATCATATTTTAAAAGTGAAGTTAATCATATCATATAGCTTAATATTTAATACAATTGAGTTAACAATATACTATTTATTGATTTTGAGATTACATGAATTTAAAAAATAACTAAATTAGGTTTTATTACCTACACTGAACTATCAGAAAAAAATTGGATTTTTAAACTACAAATTGATGTATTCATTGGTATCTAAAATGTAAAAATAAATGTATGCCATACATCTTGAGCTTATTTCATAATAAAATTCTGTTTAGTGTTTTGAAATTTTTATTTTACAATAAAGAAAAACTACACTTAAAATTTATTATTACAATTATTAACAAGTTTCTGACCACAGGAAGAACAATATTAGTATCAAAACATATCATTGCAATTATTTTAATATTATATAATACAATATTGAGGTTCAGTGTTTAATTTAATTTAACTAAATAATACTAAAAAAATTAATAACAATTTATCATAATTCAAATGTATTTTGAATAAACTATTTCATTGCTATTCGATCTAAAATAAAAACTTTGGGGAATGTTGGAATAATTGATTTAAATATGTTATCTTTAAAAAGTAATCAATAATTTTAAAATATAATTAATTCAAAGTTAATAGGTATACTTTTATTTCATGTTATTAAAGGCTTATTTTATAAATAAAGATAAAATAATTAAAAGCTGATAAAGGTGAATGTAACCAAATTATTACTTGCTGTGTATCAATTTGTTTTTAAAAAAAAAAAATGTAAGTCAACAAAATTAAATGTAAGTCTTATAATAAAAATGATTAAGTCACAAATACACATCTCATAAAAAATACTTTGCACTTAATAATGTATTTTAGAATAATAATTAATAAAATTAAATAAATATAATAGATTCGGTCATGGAAATGAATATAATACCATATAACAGAAAGCTAAGAGTTTACAAATAATTTAATAGATAATTTAATTGTTTTATACTCTGAATTTGTTAATATCTCAGGATCCTAAAATATTTATGGTAACATAAATAATATATTTTGATAATCAAGTGTAATTCAGGTACTATGTACCAAATAAAAAAAAAATTGGTATTTGATCAATTATAAAATCAAAGTTATCTAAAAAAAAATAAAAAACCATCAAGTAAACTCAAGCAACGTCTTACATGGGTATAAAGAAATACTAGTACATTACTTTGATATTTATGATAAGTGATTTTAAATGAAAGAAAAATTAATTAATTATTGGAAAAGTACAAACACATTAATACGAAAATATTGACTAGATTAACTAATTTGTCTCATTATAGAGACTATTTGATTCACAATATTTTGTTCTCTAGATTTTTTAGACATAAAGCTAACATGTAATCACCAAACCACAAACCAACTGACCAATGACACTGATTATGACACTTATTGGTAACATTCACCAAAGTTTTTCAAAATGGAAATTAGTAAATCCTGGATTCTTACGTACATCCCAATATGTATGATTGTATTCCCATATTTCAATACCATTTCTGACAGTTTTCCTAAACCATTTTGGTTCATGTTGTTCTCCAGTTTCTTCTTTTTGTTTACGTCGTTCACGCTGTGTTTGCTCCAAATTAAGTTTCATAGATTCAGCTCGATTCAGATCTCCTTCTTCTAATAGCCTATTTAATATAATTTAATTAACAATTAAGCATAATAAAAATTGAATAATACTTAAATAGTTTTTAGAACATAATGAAACTAGTTTTATTAAAAGAATATCTCATTCTATGCTAATATACCTTTGATCAGGTCGAAACCTAGTATCAGTTTTAGGTAAAATTTTTGCCATTTCTAAGTCAAGTTCATTTAATTCCATTGCAAATCTAGTAAATCCATAATATAACTCATAGTCTTCAGGCATTGTACCTAAAAAAAAAAAAAAAAATGTATAATTTTATTGAAATTAAAAACTTTAATGTATAATTTGAAAATACCAGGTCTCCATATACACTTTGCAGAAGGTGCAACTCCACAATATAGAGCTTCATTCCATTTTCCAAAAAGCTTACGTACAACTTTTCCTTCGTTTTCATCAATTACAACACCATGTATTTCATGACGTTTTGCAGAAAAATAACTAGCCTAAAATAATAATTATAAAATACAATAATTGTAAAATTGTTTTTCATTAACTTCTTACATAAAAATCTTTAACTGTACTTTTTTACTAAAAATATCTTTAAAATATATATTTAAATAGTTTAGACTAACTTTTACAAACGTCAACTTGCATGTAATATTTTTATCCAAATTAGTGATTTTCAATTCACCATATTGATCTACAGAACGTTGACCACCAAATAAGTTATGAACACAAGTTGTCACCTTATTCCATTTGTAATGATCCTTGCTATCATCACATAGCAACTGCACATTTACATACCCTAAAAATAGAAAATAGAATTTAAAAGTATAGATGAAAAATATTTATCAGTTAAGAAAATAGTTACTATCAACAAACCTGTTGGTTGAAACTCCATAGATTTTCCCCAAAATTTTGTTTTAATTCTAACATCTTGCCAAAATATAAAATTTTTCGATTCAGCATGACATACACTAACTGGTGGATGATGACTCACCTAATTTATTAGTTAATGCAATGAAAAATAAAAATAAAAAAAAATTATTCCAAATTATCAATAATAATTTTTTAACCACCTGTTCTGCAATAAATTTGAAGCCTTTGTCATCTCGTATACATTCATAGGTCTCACCTAGTAGCGGGTTAAATGGTTTTGAACCAGCTCGATAATAACTGGAACCATAACTAGACACTGCAAATGCAGCTACATACACCATGCGCTCATAGACATCAGATTGTTCTGATGCTTTATCTAAAAGTTCACTGTACTCTAGTTCTTCACACATACGCTAAAAACATAAAAATATTTTATAAGCTTAAAAAAGTAATAATTTTAAATTATTTAAAAAATTATAATATTTTACGACATTAATTATATTTAGTTATAGCGAAAAGTATTTATCTTGGGCTTATCTTTTCAGTTTTTCAACCAACATTCAACTGTAGACAGACATATCTTCTATAGATGATTGTTAAAGACTTCAAGCTGATATCTGGTGTTCTGATTAGTTTAGTTTACCAAGTTTATCTCTAAATCTTTTGAAGTGTAAAGTAATGATATCAGATATTGTTAGGATCTAAACCTCAGTAGTTTGTATTTTCTTGATACTCCTCATACTTCAATTGAATCAGATCTTAAGCTTTAAGTATGTAAATTATTAAGGTTAACTTTAGTTAATAAACTAAAGTTAATTAAAACTCATGGTTTCATGATGAGATTTAAAATAACAAAGCTGATGCATCTATAGTTGGTCTCAATTCCATGTTATAATTTATAAGGTATAAATTTCCTCTTTCAACTGCTACCTTTTATATTACTTCATGCCACCGCCACTACAAATTATTTGGCCAATGAGTTTTTAAGATGGTAAGAAGAAGATAAATAACGTAGCAAATTTTTATCTTTTGTGGCACACCATCCCTAATAAAAAGAATTGTTGAAGTCATGGACCCAGAATTTATGAGTAAAAAAAAATTATTTCAATAACTAATTTTTCATATTCTTCAATGGAATCCACAGATATTGTTAGTGTATAAAGCGAAAAAGACAATAATGTCAAAGAACACAAATATGAGTGTTGCGAACTCCAGGGGTTCTTCTATCAATATTTTTAACATTTATACAAAGTAATCATTTATTGCATCTTGTTCTTGTATCGTGTATATCATGTATAAACATTTGCATGTAATAATAAATGTATACTAATAAACATTCAAATAATAGGTCTACTTATAAACCCATAAAATATGAACATTTAATAAATATAGGACTTTATTAATATACACATAATTACTTTAAAAAATTTACATTGAAATATTATTACACTATACAACTACTATGTAGTATCAACTATAATCTAAAATAATTACCTGCAACATGTTAAGTGGTTCATTAAGTGCTACAGGCATAGAAACTTGTGAAAGATCTTTACCAATGTTTTTGCATAAAAGATTCCATAGAGATAATCCTTCAGTATCAGGTTTTGGACAAGGAAGCTTAGTACGCCGTCCAGTCATATTCCTGATATCACCAGATCCACCACAATCTACTATGAACAAAAATATTTTATTTTTAAAATAACAATAATTAAAATATATAAATTATTTAAATGTTATTGAGTTAGCAGTAATTTAAAAAAAATTAATTGGACTCACATTATATTATTTACCCTTCTTCCATTATAAACATTTCATTAAGGTAGATAACTAGTGAAAAATATTGAATTATTTTGAAAAATGGAAAATTTCTTATCAAAGTATATTTTGTAAAATATAGAAAGGGTGATTACTACTAACAAATGCATTGATTTTACGGATATAAGGGGAGGGGAGGAATATAGTCCCGCCTGAACTTTTGCCAGTGTGCAAACTTTAACAGAGTAGCCACTAACCACTATAAAATGTGCGAAATATTTGAAAGTTTGCCAAACTTTTATAAAAATAAAACAGCAACATATTATACTTAATATTAGGTATTTAATTTGTGTTTATACAAAATTACTTGTTTTAAAGACCTTGAGAATTGCGTAATTATTATAGTTTTGTAAATGAATGAATGAAGTGTAAAAAAGCAATATGCATAATATAATCTAGCAAATAAAATATAACAATTAATTGTTAAGGACTTAAGTCGAGAAATTGTATAGAATGTTCAGTCAATTTTAATAATATTTTAGTTATAACTTGTAATTTTATTTTTTTTACAAAATGGTAACAGTAGTAATTATTTGGCTCCTAGTTTAAGATTTATTAAAATTTAATTATTAACTACAAAACTATACACACACATTTTTTAATATAATTAAATTATTAAATCGTATATTTAAGGATTTTTTCAACGCGAATAAAAATAACAATTTAGACAATTTCAAGTTATAAATAGTTTATAAAATATATTGAAGATGTTTTAATATGTATTATAGATATTGTTATTTGAGATCTACCAAAAATGTAGGACTAAACAAAACTCCTAGGGTCTAGAATTCTAGATCTTGATTACGCCATACCTATAAAGTGAAGTGAAACTATCAGAACTCGAAAATCAATAAAGATAGGTACGAGTTACAACTAAATTATCATTAAATTAATTAAATATTGATTTTTCTTAGTCCATTGGTTCAGCAAAATTCTATACAGGACTAGAAAAACTTCTTCTCTATAATATTGATAATAGGCGATTTAACTCTAAAATCATTCTATAAGCCATATTATTGGAAATGCGGAAACAAATTTTGTATACAATTTTTCCTTACTATTGCGCCTTCTTAAAAACAAAGATAAGAAAAACATTTTTCAATTTTGGACATGAAAATTTGTACCTATACTGTGGCTTTACTTGATTAATGTTCAGAAACTTTATTACAAAAATCAACATTATATCACAATAAATTATAATTTTTAAGTAGGGAAATTTAACTGAGCCACTCATTTTTATAAGGTAAAAGGTTGATGCTATAAAGGCGCGTTATAATGGCAAACCATTCATTTGCTGCACAAGCCATTTTAGTTATCAACATTTTTCTATAGAGCGCGGCGAGAGCCGAACGAGCAATTGACTGAAGCTCATTTGCCGCGCGCTTATTTATTAAAAACTGATAAGATTTGGCTCGCGCGAGTCAATGTTTGAGGGTTTGTCGCGCCGAGTTGATACGCACCTTGAGAGTGCCTGGTGAAACTATATAAACCGACGTGAAGTGGAAAAAAAGTTTGTGAAATACAACGATGGCGGTACTAGTAGCCCGCGTAAAATTAAAAAAAAAAAAAAAACCGATACACAAATGTTAATATTTCCGAAAATCCTAAATTTTTGTGATTGTTTTATTAAATCAATATATTTTAACGTTTTAAAAACGATGGTGAAAACGAAAATTGAGACAATAAACTAATAAGTATGGCTATGAGTACATCTCGTTCGATCGTTATCCAAGCTCACTACGGAACCCTATGGATTTGTTATGAAAATTCACGTCGGATAGGCAACAGGGCAGTGTAAATAAGTTTTGGGTAAATAATCGAAAAATGAAGTACTCTACTACTTTGTATTTAACATATATTATATAAATTCAATATAACTTCGAGCGCCAACATCGTTACATTTCGTAAATACATTTCCACTTCACGTCGGTACTAGGTTTTAGTTTTCGCAAGACACATCGTGTCATCGTGACGTTAACGTTAAACTAGCATTTAGCCACTCTGTTTTTATTAATAACATTTGGGTTTTAAATATTGTATAACTAATAATGTATTGTTATCAGGAAAATAATACTTTATCACAGCGCAACCAGAAATCTAAGACATCTACAGCTGTGGACCTGTGGTCTAGACTTCAGTGATCATAAGTAATATAATTCTTAATTATTAATGTATTAATATTCATTATTTAAGCATAATCTTTAGGCCATGGACAGCATGAACTTTCAACCTCCTCCGTTATCCACTGACACGGGGATATATATTGAGTGCAATTAATACATTTTTACATGATAATGAGTGGGTACCTAATGAATGACTAATTAATAAAATAATAGATAGCAAATCTAAACTGGGTCTACAAAGTGTAAATCGTATCTTATGTAATAGGCGGGAAGTGGAAGCGGGAAGCTATATAAAATAATATTCCAGTCTGTTACTAATTTTTAGTGTGACATGATTAATATACATTGTACCTTTAAGAAGTAAAATTACTTAGTTTAGCACCTCATAAAAATTCAGAGAAGAGCTCAAAACCTCTAAGTTACAGACAATTATTATAAAATATATCATTGCTAATTCATATCCATTATAGCCTTGCAATGCCGATAATTTTCAGCCCGACCCGGCCCATCGATTTTTTTTTCAAGCTTAGCCCGCCTGGGTCCAATCATTTCAGTAAAAAAAAAAAACTCGGCGAGACCAGGAACGAAATTTTTTAAAACAAAGTCCGGTCCGGTGCATTGATTTATTTTTTCAAGCCCCGCCCAGCCCGGTCTGAAAAATTACCTCTTAATAGTATTGTTATTTAATTACCAATGGATATTTCAATGAAAATCATCACTGATTATGGTATCATGATGTCGCTTTACGCCGAATTACAAATAAGAGATTAATAGCCGAGTTATTTATAAAGTGTATAAAATATTTAAAAACTTTTATCAATATATATTATATAATGTTAATATAATATAGGTATGTATTTATTATATTATTTTTACCAAAAGCTTGGCCTGGCTCGAAAAGATAATTTGAAAAAACGCTCGAAAAAAAATTGTTAAAAACCCAGGCCCCAAAAAGTGTAATGACCAAAAAAAAGCGGAATCCAGTCTTTTTCCCTCTAAGGTCCTACCCGAGTTCAAAATCAGATCGAGCTGAGCCAATTAAAGGCTGGACCAAACCGCCCCCCGGCTATTGCAGGTCTTAAATATCTACAAACTACAATCATGGATTATAGAATTGACTATAATCAATGTTACAAACTATTAGCTAAATTAATGACTAATCATAAGTTCTATTAATAGCGAAATTAAAAAAGGATATATCTAGAAAATATAATAACATTTTCATTTAATTTTAGATATAATTGGGGAACTGGGTAGTATAACTAAAAAAAAATAAATATAATACATAGAGAATACTTACAACCTTGAGGATTATTATACTCGGATGTAGCTCCATCACTATTTTCTGAAGAAATTGATCCATCTTCAGATGATAGAGATCCACCTTCAGAAGATGTATCTGAAGTTTGAGCAACTACTTCACCAGAAACTAATTCATTTGTTACAGTTTCATTTATTTTACTACCTTGATATTCTTCAGCATCAAAAAACACTTCTGAACCACTGACACCAGAACTATACGATAAAGATGAACTTAAAACCTAAAAATAATAAATAATAATTATTAAAGTTCATTTGACTATAATATACCATTCTTACTGGGTCTGGAAAATTTGATGTGTCAGAAGTAACATGAATATTATTTAATTTAGCACGAAGTTCACTGTTTTGTTGAATGGCTTTATTTAAAGCTACTCGATAATTAGATAATTTATCATCACTAGTTTCTCCAACAAATATATGATTTCGTTCTTCATTAATTGTCTCCATTATACACTTGAAACTGTTTTGAACTAAACATCAATAAAAATATTATACAGTTATAAGCTTTTAAATATATTTTAATGGGCTCACTATCTTTAGCTAAAATAACAAAATCTGTATAAAGTTGCAGATCGCTAGCTGATGGATTAACAGTTAATGATGGATTGCTATTGGATAAATTCTGAGTAGTTATTCCAGTTGGCTATTATGAAAAAAATTAAGTCAATACTTAAAAATATAATTAAATAGAAAGTTTTATTTACAAAACTAGATGAATCAGTAACATCAACAGAGGTTTTATTTGTAGATTGACTGGTTGATTGGTTCATATCAATACCCCATCCAGCAATTGTACCACCCCAACTACCACCACCACTTTTTTTTTTTCGCAAACGGAACCTGGTGCTCTTCTTTGTTACAGTAATTCCATCCAATGCACCAACCTATAATAATGGTATACAAGCAAGATTATTAATACAGAAAAAATAAAGTGTATTATTTTAAATCTTATAACAAATATTTACATCATTATCAACTGATTCCAATTGATCGAGTATACGGTTTAAAGACTTCAAATTTTGTTCAACTTGTTTAAGTTCTGAAGTTGCTGGATCCAATTGAGAACACCAACCATTCAGACGCGAATTTGGAGTGAGATTTTTAATGGATTCTACAGGAGATATTACTGCAATAAAATGTAAAAAAAACATGATATAAAGAAGTATAAAGTAACATAGTTTTTTCACAAAATCCCATAAACACAATATTTCTAATTTTATTTATAATCAAATATTAAAAAAAAAAAATAGTCTACTACATACAATATCTATATTAATTTTATAAATTTTAAAATTATTGTTTAGAAGACTTGATAGTTCCATAAAATTATAATATGAAATATTATACTCCATATTGGTTTAAAACTTACCTGAAATTGTTAAATATTTAAATCTAAAATGACCCATAAAAATTTAACTTTATAAAAACTTTTATTAACAATAATAATAGATCAAAAATACATTACTTTAAACTTCAAAATATTAAAATATATTTCAAATAAAATATAAAGATTATCTACAATTGATGACGAATACTATGTTTTTATATTTAAAAACAATAGCTCAAATGAATTAGAGATTCTACAATTATTATTTTTCAACATGTTTAACATTTTTTTATAAATGTTTCTGTATAGCATTTAGAATGAATAATTCAATATTTTTGTCAATACTTAAAATAAGAAAATATAAATAACACTAAACATTGTTATAATTTTATATAATTATGATATTAATTAATATGAAGTTTATAAGAAATATGGGTTTTTTTTTTTTTTAACAAAATTCTTTATTATGCTATTTGTTACAATATTGAACAATAAGCTTAAGTGATAAAATATAACAAAGGAAAAATAAAAACAGATAGAAGAGACTGAGGGAAGAGGCCTCCTATCGGAGGTATTTCAACATGAATATAAGTTTAAGGTTTTAATCCAAAAATAATGATTATAAATAATGAATGCATAATAGTTATTAGTAGTAAAGGTCATAGTTGAAGATACATTTATTTATTTATTTATATTTTTATTATTTAAGCAGGTTACGACACCATTGCCTTTTTAGTCTTTTGTGGGGATTTCCTGGAATAGTTTCAGATGACAGTTGGACGATGAGGGGGTTAGAATGATGTGTTAACTTGTTATTGAATTACAATAATATTGAAGTTACAGTGGGTAAATTGAAGTCAGAATGAAGGGTATTATTTGAAATATAGAAGGGAGCTTTAGAGATAACACGAAGGATTTTGGATTGAAACCTTTGTATACGGTTTGTGTTCGATACTTTTGCTGAGCCCCACAGCTGTAAACCGTAGGACCAGATAGGTCTGAGTAGCAATTTATACAGCAGTAATTTAGTAGGTAGTTTGATATTTTCGGAAGTTAGGAACAGCCGAAGAAGGCAAAAGCGATCGTTAAGTATTTGAGTTTTATTTTTAATATGAGCTGACCAGGTAAGTCGACGGTCAATGTTGACTCCAAAGTAGCGTATAGATTGGGCGGTAAGAAGGGGTTGGTTGTTAAGGAGAAGGGTCTGGCATACTCCTTGTCGGAGCGTAAACGTACAATGAATCGATTTAGATTCGTTCATTTTAACTTCCCATTCCTTGTACCAGGCTTGGAGAAGGTGTAGGTGGTCCTGAACATAACTGGAAGCTAGATGAGGCTCAGAGCTAGAGGCTAGTATAGCTTTATCGTCGGCAAAGTCACCAACAAGAGTATGGAGGAAAGAGGGTTGATCAGATATATATATATGTTGAATAGGAGGGGAGCTGTGATTGCACCTTGTAGTACGCCCGTATTAATTAAAGTAGGAACCGAAAAGGTGGAATCTACTCACACTGAAAAGAACCGGTCTTTTAAATAGGATTTAAGGATTAAATAGTAGTGACTAAGGAGAATAATTTTAAGCTTATATAAAAGACCAGCGTGCCAGACGCGGTCGAAGGCCTGAGAGACATCTAGGAACGCACCAGTGCAATAGAGTTTTTCTTCCAGAGCATAGAAGATTTTGTCTACCAATCTGTGGACTTGGTGAATGGTGGAGTTGCTATTGCGAAAGCCAAATTGCGAGTTAGGTAGAATTTTTGAAGAGTCGACAATAGGTAGAATACATATAATAGTAGTTTTCTGAATAACTTTGAAAGTATTGGGAGAAGACTGATAGGTCTATACAAAGTCGGGGAGTCAAGGGGTTTTTTGGGTTTTAATATGAGAATTATAGTAGAATATTTCCAGAAAATAGGGAAATAGGATATTCTGAGCATTGCATTATAGATTTGTGATAGGAATAATATAGATTTTTTAGGTAGGTTGCTGATTACTTCTGTAGTTATTAGTTCAAATCCAGGGGATTTTTTTCCTGGGAGCTTTTTTATATTAAAGTTAATTTCACCAGGGGAGAAGGCTCGAGGAGGAGGGCACATCTGTAGTAGGGAGTTGAGGAAGCTTTCAACTTCTCGGATTTTGCTGGGTAATAGAATGCGGTTGGAAAGTATTTTCTAAGTGTTTCGCAAATATGTTTGCTTTATCTTGATCGGAGATTGCCTAAGTACCATCATCGTTACGTAGAGTAGGAGGTGGATTATGAATACGTAGTAGTTTCCTAGAGGCTTTCCAAAGTGAACCATCATTGAGTGAAAGTGAGGATGCGTAGTTTGCATAAGCTTCGGATCTATGACTAACAAGGAGGCGTTTGAGTTTTAGTGTAAGAGCGTTGTAGTAATGTTTATCAGATGGGTATCTGGAGTTTTGCCAAATTGCTCGTGCCCGGCATTTCAGTGATATGAGGGTCCTGATGTGCATAGGAAGATTAAATTCATTCTTTTTTGGAGGGAGTTGGATTGCTGATTCCCAAACAGCCGATTGAATGTTATTAATGATTAGGTTAACAACATCATCAATGTCGGAGGCTGTTTTTAGACGAAGTTTTAAATCAGTTTTCTCAGATAAGGTGTGACCAAATTTTTCCCAATCTGTTTGATATTGAGATAGCATCAATGTGTTGAGTTTAATAGGAGGTTGACAATCTACTGAAAGCAAGACAGGTGAATGGTCTGAACACGGGTCTAACAAGTTTTGAGTTTGTGTGTGAAGGCTATTTGGAATTTTGGCGACAAAAATATCTAAGATATCAGACATTTTATGACGAGATGTAAGCCAGTAGGTGAAATTAGGTGGAGCAAGAATTAGGATATTAGAGTGGTAGGCGGTTTGAAGGAGAGAGTTTCCTCTAGAGTTAGAGGCACGGCAGCCCCACTGAATATGCTTAGCATTAAAGTCACCACCAACTATATAATTATTATTTAAGGTGGATAGAAATTCAGTGAATTGATTTGGTGAGATTCTGTGTTTTTTTTTGGGGGGGGGGGGCAATACGCCGCTGTAATAGGTATATTGTTGAGCGATAAGGAAACTGCACACGATTGAATGTGGTTTGTATGTAAGTTAGGTAATGGAGTATATGCGAGTGAAGCTCTAATAAATATAGCTGCACCAGCGTGGGCAGAGTTGTCTGGATGATTTGCACGGTATGCATGGTAGCCAAGAAAGTTAATATAAGATGTATTAGTAAAATGAGTTTCAGAAATAAGTACTATATCTATTCTTTTTTCCTGAAAAGTGATAAGAAGTTCGTTTCTATGATTTTTAAGTCAATCAGCATTCCAAAGTAGGATTAGGAGGGAGTTAAAGGTGTATGAATTATTTATCATTTTTGGATTCAATAAGTTTAGTGATGACACTGGTCAGAAAGGTGATTAAGGGATTAATTATTGATTTAAATTCATAATATAATATATATAATATAGAAATATGGTTGACCATAGGACTTAATTCAATAACCCAAATTAATTACAGGAACTACAAATAATTATAATTTATCCACAGAATATATCTCCGGTATTTTTTTCTAAATACTTTAATAAGCCCACTAATCACTTCCCTTCCTCTATTTTAAATTAACTGAAAAATATCATCTTATATTTTTTTTTGATTCAATTCCTTTTTAGTATTATTTTATCTGTTTATATTACATTTAAAAATAACGTATATTTTATACAATTATGTCTAAAGTCCGGTTTTTATTAATGCTATATCATCATAATATAATATTATTTTTTAGTGTTTATACTTATATGTAACTATATAATATTTTAATTCACATATTCTATAGTATTGTAATGTTATCTTGTATAATATTATTACATATATTAATTGTTGAACTATCAGTTTAAACCAGAAGCTATAAATGAAAAATAAAAAAATCCTATTCATGAATAAATTTGGATTCCGTACATTATTTAGGTGTAATTATATAGTCTCTAAAGGTGCAATTACATGGTAAACCTTGACAGTTACAGCAGTCACTATCACGAAACTATGATATAAATCATTCAGAAGTAGCTGTTATGACGTTTACAGATGAGAGTACTGTCAACTATCTAGTCGAGCTGGATAGTTGACAGTAATTTCATCATGTAAACATGCATTAAGTACTGAAATAAATTGTTGATGCTTAATATGAAACTGTATATAGTTTAAAAATAAAAATATTCTTGGACTTTTAATGTTAGTTATTTCTCCACAGAACTCCCCGTTAAATCATTATTATTATTATATACTAAGTATAAATTCATAATTAAACAATAGATAATAATCTTGAATTGTAGGAAATAAAGATAATTAGAATAAGCAAATTCTAAAAATTTAGAATACTTTTTCAAAAATGTTGTTATTTTTAAATTGTTAATACATATTTTTCATTTTTTACAAAAACTGTTATGACGATGAATATGGATAGATTAAAAATACAAAAATTATCTTTTTAACTAGATTAATAATGAGTTTATAGATATATTTTAAACATTGTAGACTATTTTGTAAAAATATAATGTTATGCTTACAAGATGTTTTTTTTTGTAAAGAAGACTGTGTTTGCTTTGTCTGACCAAAAGTCAACACATGTTGTCTATACAAGCGATGCTGTTTAATTTCTTTCACCCACTCAGAAAAAGCTTCAAATGTTTTTGCCTGCAATACAGAAACATTATTGTAATATAAAATAATAGAATACCTTACAATAATAAGATATATGATTTATAACATATTATTTTGTTCTATCTCCTAATCTCAAACTTTAATCATGGTTGACTCATATATTAACATTTTATAAATAGAAATAATATCTAAAGTGGATTTAAATTATAATAACATCAGTTAAAGTAAATCATTACGCTAACCAAGGAGATTTAGAAATTCATCCCCCTCCCACCACAATTATATAATATTTGAAAATATGTGTTTTAAACTTAATCAGTATATTGGACTTATATTTGTTTTACTTTTTAAACTCCTCCTCACCCACCCTTGAAAACTAGAATACTATAATCAAAAGTTCTGTTAAAACTCTACAAGTCATACTAATGTATTAAATTTATTTTAATTAGAAATCATAAAAGTAAACACAACACAATTTTTTTTATTTTAAAGAAAAATATGTAAAAATGCTTAAAAATAGAGCAATCCCCTCAATTATTAAAAAAAATTAATCTTTACAATAAGTTGTGAATATTATGGTTTAAAACGCAAAAATAAATTTAACTAAAATAACAAAAAATACATACAAAACACTACTCAATGTGTGCAATAAATGAGATTGAAAATATTAATTAATGTTTTTTCTTGTTCGAGTTTTATATCTTAAATGAAATAGTAAGCATACATGTAATTAATTTCAAGGTCTTTTGATTATACTTTAAATGTCAGTTTATTCTTCACCAATAATTAGAAATTTAATAACATTGGTTATTTTATAATAATATGATAAAAAACATTTTGCAAGTAATTAAATATATTCACAATGGATTTTAAACAATAAAATTGAATAGTCAACTATTGTTGATATTGATATCTAATATATATGAATTTAAAATGATTTGAATTATATACATTAAAAGTAGTTATTGATAATATATTTTAAATAGATATATAATACATCATAAAATACATAGTATAATATAAATTTGGTATTATTTTTATTCATCAAAATTTTCATAAATATAAGAAATGTATGATTTGTTATTAAAACTATTTATTTTTTATTTTAAAAGTTATAGTGTTATTAGATAATTTTAAAACTGATTCAAATTCAAAAAGAAATACTATAGAATACGTATCTAATATTAAAGTATTTATAAAAGTTTTATAATTACACTATTTTTATAAGGCATTTAAAGAATGCAAATTATTTAATGGATTATTAGTTTAATGTGATTCATTTGATTGGTAAAAAGTATTTTTTTGGATATAAAATACTACATAAGTAAGACAAACAGTGAATTTCTTTTTATTTTACTTATCTAAATCATTTTTAAAGTTGTTAGGATATTAAAAGCTGATATATTTCGGAAAAAGTGTTTGATCAAAAAGAATACTTGTTACTTACAATATAATCATCACATATAAATGGTTTACATATATTATATTGAAGTATATAATATTTTTAAGTAAAAGTAAATAATTATTCAAGTACAACAGGTTAGCTGAAATACTCAATTGTTGATAAATTAAATTATGGAATTATAATTTTATTCTAATTACCGTCAATGAATTACCTAATTTAGTATTTATTAAATTGATAGGTTATATGAATAAGTATAATAGTTTTAGATTTTTTTTAAATTTGATACTGAAAAATATAATTTAAATAAGAATAAATTATAAATAATAATTTATCACAAAATATATGCACAGAACATAACAAATTACTATTTAAAGAAAATACATACTTTTAAATGATAAATAAATTCTTCAGCATCAATGTCCAATCTTTTTCGCTGATATTTAGTAGATATAACTGATAATCCAATATCAACTTGACCATGGAGTTTGCCTCTAGACATATCTAATGGATTTTTCCCATATTTTAAAATTCCTTTATCCAATACAAAATAACGCTAAAAAAGATTGCAATTATTAAATATATTCAATACAACTAAATATCAATATTATGATAAACATTTCAAACCTTGTGCCATCCTTTAAGGGGCCATTTTCGTTTCTTATGCAAGTAACCTCTAAAGAGTTCTGGTTTTTTATCATATCTTTGTCCATCCTTTAGGCCTTCAACTATTTCCCATTCTGTGCCACGACGAATAACTTTTTTGGAACCTGTTAAAATTAATAATACACTAACACAAGCTACATAAATTATATTTAATATTCAGAAAATGTTTGCTACTGAATAATGTAAATTACTGCTTTACTGACTTAGTGTAATATCACTTATATACTAGTCATTCTACAATTGAATTACCTAGTTCTCGTCCAAGTTTTCTTTTTTGATATACAAATCCATCTTCTTTAGATTCTACTGAAGGTGTATTGCTGTCTACACTAGCATCCTACCAAAAAAAAATTAATATTATTAATTATAATAATCAATCTATTTAATTTTGATTTAATTATAATAGGTAAATTACTGAATCTGAGTTAGCTACAACTGTTCTTCTTTTAAAACTTAATTGAGGGGATTTTTTCTTCTCCATGTCACTACAGGGAGGCACAGTAATAGAGTTAGGACCACTAGCCATTATTGTATTCCAAACGCACTAATTAAATACACTAACAACTATAGAATAAGAAGGTTGGTGGTCAACATGATTATACACGTATATTAGTACTGTGCTGCCAAGGTTAGCAATTCCAATGTTTTAAATAATTATTATTATGTATAAGGTAAAAACTCAAATATTAATATGCGATTTAATACTGTTAAGCAAACAGCTGTTATCTTACTATTAATGATAAGGTAAAATATAGGTTATAAATAGTATGAACGTCTATTATCACGGTCAATCAGTTATCATTTGATAGTTGATTCATCTATTAATATTTATAGTTATTCATTTATTAAGAATAGACACCTGTTTAATATTTTAGGCAACTTTTTGAATAATTATGGACTATACAATATTAGTACAAACTTCAAAAGGTTTAACATATCTATAGAGTAAGAAAATGAACACTTTAATTAACAATGTGACAAAAGAATTTATTAATGAGTAATGACAAATATAAATGTTGGTTGTTATATTTTATTCATCGCCTTTTCCCTCCTTTTCCTTGAAAACCGTGTTTCTTAGATTGAAAAGTTGATTTTCCTTTTTTTCCTTTTTGGTTTGATTCCGATTTCTTTTTGGCCAAGATTCTTTTGGCTTGATTAGCTCTATTAATTGAAAAATATTACATAATGAAAAATAATTTAGTATAAAGAAATAAGTAACTACCTTGAACTAAAACAATTTGAGGTTTTTTATTGATATAATATCTATAAAAATGTATATAGCAATATACTTACTCATATCTGTACTTTTTAACACCAGATTTGCTTACATCCGTAAACTGTGAATCAAAAACAGAACCTCCTTTCTTTTGTTTACCATTAGATTTAGATGAAAAATTGTCTATATAACAGTATTATACATATAATATTGAATGAATTATGAATACTAATATATAATACCAAAAAAATATTCATGAAGTATATATATACCTTGATCAAAATCTGACATTGCCTTCATTTTTTTAGGTTTCATCTTATTCTTTGCACTTCTAGCTTGGAAATTAGCAACCCTTTGCATTTTCTTTTGATTTTCAATTTCATCATCATCATTACCACCTTCACCAACATTATTTTTCTTTTTCTTTTTAATATTTTTCTCAATTTTAGAAGAAAAAGCTTCTCGAGATCGCTCTATAAATAGTTATAATATAATTAAATAAAATATTTATTCAGATCACAGGCGTTTAATTACAAAGCTATATTATTCACTTTTAGCTTCTTGTCTCTCTTTTTGTGTCTGGAACCAATCTCTTTTTTTTTCATCTTTCTTTTTTACCAGACTACCAATACTGGTTTTTGCCATTTTTTCGGTTTTATCAGCAAATTCTTCGGTACGAGTCATTTGTCTTTCTTCATATTCTTCATGCATAATACATTTAACCTCATTCCTAAGTGAATCGACACGCTCTTTATACTTATCCAAAATTTCTAAAATATAAAAATACTTGAATAATTAGTCGGTTATAAAAATTTTAAATTATTTAAAGAATACACAGTACATACCAATAGGGATTACACGATTTTTTATAGGATTTTTAGCTTTACGTATTACTTCCTTCAGTACTTTCCGATCTTGTTCACTTGCAATAGAAACAGAAACACCAGATCGACCAGCTCTAGCTGTTCTACCAACTCTATGAATATAATGTTCAACAGTTGGTGGCATAACATAATTAATAACCTAATTATTTAAAACGAAAATATTATAAATAAAATTGCTTTATGATTAATACCTTGAAATAAGTACAAGATATTATTTATTACATAAATAATTTGTTTAAAATGATTAAATCTTTCCAATAATATTAATGTAAATAAAATATAATTAAAATTTAACAAATTTAACATATCAAAAACTTTTACTTTTCTATACTTCAAATTGTATTTATATTGATATCATTAGAAATATTTAGATAATACTTTGTTAATAAACATTATGTAATATGAAATAAATTTAAAAAAGTAACTTTCAGCTTTCACTCCTCGAATATCTAATCCACGAGCTGCAACATCTGTAGCAATTAATAAATCAAGTTCTTCATCTTTAAATTTACGCAATGCTTCTAATCTTTGAGGTTGAGATAAATTTCCATGTAATTCACCAACCTAGTTATTAATAGAAGTATTTCTTAATTAATACGATTTTAGAATAACAACAATATCTATTATTTAGCATTACTCTACCTTTAGACCAAAAAGCCCGAGTAAAATTTTCACTCTATGAGCATCAGCTTTAGTTCGCACAAATATCATTGTATGATCTCTAAATGTGCGACACACTAAAGCAGCTAAAGTTGCATCTCTGTCTTGTTCTTTTCCTTGACGTAGCCTATGAATGATACAGTTATAAATTTAACAACATTTAAACATCACTATTTAATAGTTATTAAAACATATTTAAGGAATTTATAATTTAAAATTATGGTAATTCGGATAAATTTTTTTTAAATACCTAACAAATTCTTGTCTTAAATTAAATGCAACATCTGTATTACTATCAACAAATATTTTAACAGGTTTGCTTAAAGAAACAGATGCAAGATCATTAACAGCATCAGTCATTGTAGCTGAAAATAACATAGTCTGTCTGGTACGAGCACACATATTAATTATTTCTTTCATTTGATCGGCAAAATTTTCATCTAACATTCTATCAGCTTCATCTAGAACTAATACTTCTAAATCTGACAGTGAAAATGATGGTGTATTTTGTAGATGATCTAATAATCGACCTGGGGTGGCTATAACAATATCTGGATTTTTCCGCAGTATAGATTCCTAAAAGTTAGAATAGTTAATAAGGAAAAATCAATACAATAATTTAAATTGTTTGTATCATACTTGCACTTTAAGTTCTAAGCCACCAACAGAAAGACCAACTTCAACAGTGGTAAACTGTGCAAGTTGTTTAGTAACTTGATAAACCTGAACACCTAATTCTCGAGTTGGTACCAAAACTAAAACTCTAATACAATTCACTAAATTAATTACGAAGAATTGTATAAATAATAAAATATTTTACCTTGTGATGGGAGTAAATCCTTTGGGCCTGTATAAAAGTCTTTCTAGAATAGGTAACATATAAGCTGCTGTTTTCCCAGTACCTGTAGCTGCACAACCACAAATATCTCTACCTAATAAAGCTACAGGTATTGCAGCTGCTTGTATAGGCGTCGGATGAACATAGTTTAAAGCACTTATGGCTTTCATTAAAGGTCTTGAAATATTCATTTGGTAAAATGAAGCATTTTCTTCAAATGGAGGAGCATCTTCAAAAAATTCTTCAGCGTCTTCAACAGTTATTTCATTTTTATTTTCTTCAACTTCTTTTTTTTTCTTATTTCTTTTACCGACCAGCTTCTGTCGATCTTTAATACCATCTGAAAATGTTATCAATCATGCAAGATATAAATCAATAATGTATTAAATAGGAATAGTTATTAATGCATTACCTTTTTTTAATTCATCATCAGATAATGAATCACAATCCGACTGTTCATTGTAATCTTCATGTTCCTCAGCAGTGACATCAGGTAACTAAAATTGTTCTTGTATTAGATTTTAAACATATACAGCTAAACAACAAAAAACTACTCACAAATGACTTCACATATCTACGAGCTTTTTCTATTTTTTCATCAGTTCTATTGGTTCCTTTTCGTTTTATATATTTTTGCAGATCATCCCATGTATCTTGATTATATTCGGACGCCATGGATAAAAACTTGAATTCATCATCGAAATATGAATCACCCTTCGTCTTGTGTTTTTTTGGCTGGTACTAAATAATAGAATAATAAAAATAATATTACTTTCCAGCAATAGAACCATTGGATTATAATCAAATTACTTCGATTTCGATATCGGAATCCGACGAGACATCCTCCACGGCATCTTGATCGCCAATGGTTTTTATAATATCCCATTTTAGGGTAGACATTTTGTATAAACAACAATATTTATCTATAAGAAATTTAAAATATAGTTTTAAATACAATAAATGTACGAAATTCACGTTTCTTTTAAGTTGGCCTAATATAATTTAAACATTATGTTTACCATTAAAAATTTATCAATACAGTACAAGGTACACACATGTCCCTTTTATTATTATGTATTGAATGTTAGATAAAAACAACATAACCTCAAAAATACACAGAACAATGGTACTATGGTAGTGGATCTATATACCATAGAATATAATACTGAACAGTGAACACCACAAAAATTAAAATTTAATTTAAAATGTATTAAATTAACAGTGTTCGTGCTGAACACTATTAAATATATATATATATATATAATACAGAAAGGTGTATCTTTTATAGTGATACTGAAACATAGATAATAGATATGGGATAGAAGATGAACATGCCGCCATGAGCACGTCTCGTATTAGTCGTATTATTAAAATAAACACTAAATAAAAATGTTCTTTGAATTAGGTACTAAAATATGCACTTAGGTACATTGAATATTGGATCAGAAACATGTACCCACCATGTAGAAAAGATATAACATCGTCTCTACACCTAAGATAGTTCTCTCCACCATGTATTGTGTAAGTACCACAGAATAAATTAATTTAATCTATTCTGTGTATGTACCTGCAACCTACCACAGTAGACCTACTACAGCCGCGCTGAGTTCGGAAATAAGTACAACATTTATATAAACAACTTGGTCTTAAATTGCTTACCCAAATAAATGTTAAAAAAATATTTTATACGGTAAAGATAACAATTTACAAAATAATTAAATTATATATTACATATATCTTTGTTATACATTAAAGATTATTCAAAACAACACACTTTAGAGTTTAGATGGATAGGTAGTGAAAAAATTACATGTGTAAAAAACTTGGAAATTCTAGTTCTTTTCAACTATGAGATTTTGAAATTTAAAATTTGAAATTTTAGCGACCAAAAGGCAAAAATGTACTTAGGTACCTACTCCCAAGTTCAAGTCAAATATAAATTCAATTATAATAATTATACCTATTGAAAGTGAAACGAACACTGAATACACAAACATTTTGAATGACTATAAGAGCAAAGTAAAAGCAACCTATGTGGAATCTCCGTTTAAATTTTCAAGAATTTTGTCTTAGCGAAATTTTTTTTATTAGTTGTTATAAAAAATCGAATACTTCAAATGTCTATAATAGCTTAAAAATTAGTAAAATATTTTGAAAAAAAATGATTTTAAGAAAATAACAATCTAAACCACTGGTAGAAGTTTCAAATTTCTCCGACTTATACTTTTTGAATAATCACAAATATCTAAAATCGTTATATTACGACATTTCCTAAAAATTTTAATTTCAAACATTCTTAAACATTTTTCAAAAATAACGTTATTTTAGATTCTGAACGGAGTGATGGAATCTATTTATTTTACAATGATGTGTGTTTTTTTTTTTTTGTGTCTGACGACAACTTTTTTTGCAGTAAAAATGCTTCGATTTGCTTATACAGCAACTTTTCTGAAAGGAAAGTGAATGTAGATAGTATTTTGGCACGTCAAAAATCCAACTTTTGTAATACTTTTTGCAAAAATCGAAAGAAACGATAAAAAAATTACGAAAAAACGGGAAATTTTACGCGAAATCACGTTTTTACAAACTACATTTTTTTAAAATACTCTAACTCAAAAACGAAAAACCACAACAACTTGAAATTTTCACCAAATCTTTATATTAGTGTTCTCTATACATGGTTAAGTTTTCAAAGTATTTTGACTTATTTATAGACAATTTAAATTTTCGATTTTTGTAATTTTTTTTTTTTAAACATCTATAAAATTTAATTGGCTGGCCGAAAACTCTCGAAAATTTAATACATGGTTTACAATAAGCTTAACTTATCTTCACTAGAAAATATTGGTGATTGTTTCACTCAAATTCTTTTTATAAGCTCATAAAGCTCAAATTAGTATAAAATGTGTCAAAATCAAGATAATTTGCAAGTTATTTTGTAGATAAAAATTCATAAAATTTTTTCTGTTTATAATTAAGGTTCAAAATTTTGACACTAGTTTGTCCATAAGCTAATCTTCAAAAATATATAAAAAAATTTCTACCGGACCAAAAGGAAAAATTTTTATGACCGTTTGAAATTTAAATTTTTACGAAATTGCATAAAATAGCGATTTAAGATCAAACAATTTTAAATATTTGTTATAATTCAAAAAGTAAAAGTTGCAGAAACTTGACATTTTCACCAGTTGTTATGATAGGCATTTGTTTCTTTATGTCATATTTTTTTCAAAATATTATATTGATTTTTAAGCCACTTATAGGCATTTAAAAAATTCGAATTTTTTACATTATTTTTTTATAATTGGTGATAAAAAAAAAAAATTGACCTATACAAAATACTTGAAAATTTAATAGAATATTCCACACAAGTAGTTTTTATTGTCATTCAAAAATCATCAAAATCCATTGGCACAATTTTTTTATAAGCGTTTGAACAGCGAATATTGACATAAAATTACATGTAAAATATAATATAATTATAAAATTCTAGACTGACAAATCATATCGGTTTTTTTAAAATGCTCTAACTCAAAAACGAAAAATTGCAACAACTTGAAATTTTCACCAAATCTTTATATTGGTGTTCTCTATACATGGTTAAGTTTTCAAAGTATTTTGATATATTTTGACTTATTTATAGACAATTTAAATTTTCTATTTTTGTAAAATTTTTTTTTTTTAAATATCTATAAAATTTTTTTGGCTGTCCAAAAACTCTTGAAAATGAATTAAAGGATTGTCCATAAGCTTACCTTCAGAATTATATAAAAAAATTCTACCAGACTTAAGAGGAAAAATTTTATGACCGTTTTAAATTTAAATTTTTAAGAAATTGCATTAAAATTCAATTTAAATATAAAATACTATATTATTATATACACATTTTAGACAAACATATTAACTCCGTTCAGAATCGTTATTCGTATACAATGATATCTATCATTGCATTCAAATTTAACAAATCCATTGTAATAATGATCTATCCTATAAACGAGGTACACTCCACCCCCAACTGTACAGCAAAGTGAGGCCCACCCGTTTTTTAGACTGAATCTTCTGGCCAAGTAAACTAAAATTGGATGAATTTGAGTTAAAATAATTCATATTATAAATTTATATAAATAACTAATTTTTATTCAATTTTAATTGATTACTTATACATACATTTTATTCATTAGACCATTTAGTTAGATTCCATTATCTATAGCAAAACCACAACAAACTGCGGCAAAACAATGAACCATTATCATTTATCACTTTATCAGTATGATAAACAAATTTAAAAAACACATGTTATTCAAACATCGAAAATGTTCAAAAAAATATTGAAATCGTTCCTCCCAACAATAGGTAGATACCGTTCAATAAACCAACTAGCAACTAGCCTTATATTATTGTAGTGTTTGTACATGCACTTATTAGACATTTTGATAATTAAACGATCAAGTTACACGTGACATACCTATGATATTTGGACTATTTGTTATCGTAACTCATGTTTCTTGACGATCACGTTCAGTGATCAGTCGATAATCTAAATCTGATACAAGTATTATAACAGTACACGTTGGATATATAATATTTAAAACGAGTTATTATTAATCTAGTATAACCAGTAAGTAAGTAAATAATTTCAGTTATTATACTTGGGTACATATGTTCAAATTCTTATCAAAATTATTGTATTAGACATATGTTCCAGTCTCAAGATATTAAGCTGAATCACAATGAATCACTTACAAGAAGGTTGGTTCACAGAGTCTGATACTTGGCCAGGAGCTGGACTTTCATTACAAATAGAAAAAGTACTACACAAAGAGGAATCACCATATCAAAAAATCATGGTGTTGCAAACGTAAGTATTTATTTGACTTAAATGGTTTATGCCTTGTAAATTAACTTTAATATATTTTATTAACCAGTAAATCATTTGGAAAAGCATTAATTTTGGACAGTATTATCCAATGCACAGAGTTTGATGAGTTTTCATATCAAGAAATGATAAGTTTCTTACCTTTGTGTAGTCATCCTAATCCAGAAAGAGTTTTAATAGTGGGTGGTGGTGATGGTGGTGTGGCACGTGAAGCTGTTAAACATCCTAAAGTTATTAGTGTTGATGTGGTGGAAATAGATGAACGAGTGGTAAAACTTTCTGAACAATATTTGCCATTTATGGCTTGTGGATTTCAACATCAAAAGGTTACTTTGCATATAGAAGATGGATTTGAGTTTATGAAAAGGAATGCCCTAAAATTCGATGTTATAATCACAGATTCTTCAGATCCTGTCGGTAAGTACTTTATGAACAAGTCAATTTTAATGGATTTTAATATTGTACAGTTTATTTTTTTAGGTCCAAACGAGTCATTATTTCAAAAAACATACATTGAATCATTAAAAAAATCCTTAAGACCAGGAGGTATCATATGTTCCCAAGCTGGATCAATTTGGATTAAAGAGGATCAAGATACAATGATCAAACTTTCCAAAGATTGTTTAGCAAACTTTAAAAAGGTTACCTTAGCCTCTATATCTATTCCATCTTATCCAACCGGTAATATCAGTTTCATTATGGCCACTGATAATGAGGTAAGAAATAATTTGATTGAACATCAAAAAATATTGGCATTTGAAATTATTATTTAATTGCAGCATGTCAATTTCAAAGTACCAGCTTACAGCTTCACCACAGAAGAACTAGATAAACATAAACTTAAGTATTACTCACCAGATGTACATTCTGCTTCATTTAGTGTTCCTAGATTTGCCCAGATGGTTATACCACATCTTAATTGTTAATTTTTTTTTTGTTTTATACTTATTTTTCCTTTTAACTATAACAGTGTATCTATTATTAGATTTAACTATGTTCCACCGTTTTTTTATTGTTATACTTGCATTTAAAATTTCAATTACATTTTATAAAAATTGTAATATTTTTCAATTGATGCTTTTAATGTATTTAGTTGCATTTTCGTTCTTTTATGTAAAATTTGTAATCAATTATTATATTTTATATTAAAGTAATTGATTTTCTTAATAATATGATAGTATTAATGATATTGAATGAAAACATGATTTGACTTGATATGTTTTAGTATAGAATGAAAAAATAAATATGACTAATTTAAAAACCAAACTAATTGATTTGCTTGTTCAGTAATATTCACTATCAGTTTTATTTTATATGTAATTAAAATTGTTTTAATTTATATTAATACTTTAAAAAGTTGTTATGATTTACATCAAGGGCAATCAGGAAATTGGGAATCTCCTCAATAAATCGGTTCTTGAAAGGGATATTATATTTATTTTATAGTTACAAAAAAAAAAGTTATATTTTAGTAAAATAAGCAAGAAATGTTAAAAAAATCAAATACGAAGGTATTATTTTGGGACTTATTCGTACAATTGTACTATTACTGGCTGAGTTATTATGATAACTGTGCCATTATTTTATCCAAGGCTGGTGCCTTAGACTTTGCGTTGGGGCTCCAGGCAGTGGAGGTTTGTGGCTATTTAAAAATAGACATTTTTGAATATTTATATTTTATTTACAGTTAGAGTTACATTTGCAGTGTATGGGCTGGGTTTGATCTATATTTCCTGGATTAAAAAGATTTGCCAATCCCCTACTGATTTTCACTATTTATATGTTGTTTAATGACTGGTTAATAAATTATATAAAAGGTAAAGCAGTTTTGTAAAATAAAAAATAGCTGTTGAGGTAGTTATTGCAGTTGAGTGGAATATTGTAGTTTTATGTAACTAGTTCTATAGTATTGAAGATATAAATCAAATTATTGGTTTTAACTTTAAACTTTATTTTTTATTATATCTGTCACCGGAAATTCGCTCTGCTGTACAGTAGGCGCAGTGGCATATTTTAGGATTGGAGTAACACAAATTTTACGACCCCTCAATAAATTGTATTATATTAGCTACCATAACTTCAAAATACTACCAATTACTACTGTTACTTGACTGGTGTCCTTGTCACCTTGGTGAAATTGTAAACGATATTTTAAAAATATTTCGTCATTTTCAAATATGACGGGGGAAAAGAAGGGGTGCTGACCAAGCTCAGTGGTTCAGTCTTAAGACTGTAATGTGAAACGTACAAAATAAAAATTTTCTGCTAAGAGCAAAGGGACCCATAGTTTCTACCTAAATAGTAAATATACCTTTTGTGTAAGGGTGGAGTGGATTTCAGTAATAGAATGGGTAAGTCATTATAATGGATATGTTTTATGTTAAATTTAAAAGTAATGATAGGCATCATACGAAAAATGTTTCTGAACGGAGAGGACATTTTACTTTAAATTTTAATTATTGTATTATGTTTTATTTTGATTACAAGTGAAATATTTTGAAAATTAAAGTGTGTAAAAAAAATACTAAATTAATTATTTTGAAAAAGTTTCAACGACTAGTACTTTTTTAATTTATTTATTTTGCATCAGCTATAAAATCCTAATTTACACTATAAAGCAACATAAATAAAATATTAAGTATATAAATGGGTTTATGAATAGTTATAATAATAAACAAATAGATAAATAAATAGGTAGTAGGTATAAGTATAAATAGAAATAAATGTGAATAAGTATAAGTATGTTAACAGCTTGTAAATAAGTAAAAAAAAAAAAAAATAACAACGTGACTTTTTTAATGATAACAAAAATCTAAAATTGTTTGATAGTAAATAATTATTTTAATTAAAAATTAAAATTTTAGACACTCGTCTAACGAGTGCCAAAGCAACTTAACACATCCCCACTATCATCAGACATGAATCCAATAGAACATTTATGAGATGAAATAGGTAGACGCTTAAAAAATTATTTAACTCAAAACAAAGATCAATTGAAAAATACAATAACTGTAATATGGAACAATATTGACTCTGTTGTTATAGTAAAATTAGTTGAATCAACGGATAAGCGAATGCACAAAGTAATAATATAGCTAAAGAAGGACCAACTGACCATTAGTTATGACACAGTGATAATAACTATAATATTGTATTAAGTTGAAAATATTTATGTTATTTTGCACAGTCTTTTTTGCTGTTATTTTTCTAAAATTATTTATAAATATACATGTAAATAATAAAATAATTATTATGCATGCTTAATGTGTTTCTGAATACATGTTTATTAAAAATATAAAGTTAATTCACTTTCATATTATTATTATATAATATTAAAAAAATCAAATAATAGTGTATGAAGAATTTTTTTAACCACTGTATATGTACATATATAATTTCAATTTACATTTCCTTTCTTATTCCATATTATTGGTAGGTAAGCAATTTTACATAGGTAATTAAATATGAAATATGTAATAAAGGTGGTTTTAAGTTTACCTAACAGCCAGCAGGTATAATACACAGCACACAATTGAATAATATATTTCAATGAGACCTTTGTTTTATTTATTTTTTGGCGATTTAGTTTATACTAATACCTAGTATGTATATATTTAAAATGATTTTATGATGGGTATATTAAATAAATCTTAGTTTTCTTTACTATTTGTTTGTTATCCATGACAACAAAACAAAAGGTTTACTTACATAATCAATAATTTATATTAAAACACACTGGCTTACACTAAAGCAACTTTTATTTGCATGTATTCATACAAGCCAACACATTATACAGTTAATATTGAAGAAAGACTAAATGGAAATTGTTTATGTTGGTGATCGAACATCAAAAAATCGTGCACTTTTGATATCGAACGAAGAATGGAAGAGATTGGGAAAAATATTAACAAAAAAGTTGGATGCAGTGGACGCGATAGATGCAAGCAAGAGACTAAAAGAGATACGCCGTGAAATATCAAAAAAAATGGTGGACGGATGGGACAACACAGAACTGGTTAGGACAGAATTAATTATAAATTAATAATAAAAGTATATACTTAATAAAAAGTAACGTTAATGGATAGAATAAAACTAAAAAACTTTTGGAACAAAAACGAAAAGCGCTTTCAGAATTGGAAGCCCAACGACAACAAAGAGATGAAGAGATGAAATGTGAAGCAATAGAAACAAGGAATAAAATCATCCAAAAAGCAAGGTGTCAAAAATTTGAAGAAAGGGATGCAGTCAAAGCATTTAACAGAGCTCTTCGAAATTCTGAAGTACTAACTTGTAATAATAATAAATTATTATTATTAAATTATTGTTAACATTATACCATTCAAAACAAAATAATTAACATTTTATTATATTGTTAAGTATGTACCTATGTATTCAAGGTATTTAAAGAAAGAGCAATTCAAATGTGTTTTAATGAGTCTGAGAGAGAAAAGAAGATGGAAAATGAGATTATGATAGCTCAACAACAAAACAGAGAAGCAGAACAGTATATGAAACATCAATTCGATGAAAAAAATAAAAATAACAAACTTAAAAAGGCTAAAGCCGCAATATTATTAAAGGAGTAATGATTGAAGTCAAACATTTAATTCCTATTTTAATGAATGGACTGATTTCAGGTTAAAAGATAGAGAGAACAAGAGACACGAGGAAAAACTTGCTTTACACGAGTTAGGCAAAGAAAAATTACTAAAACTCGCTGAAGAAATCGAAGAAATTCGCCAGAAAAATGGGGCACATGTACGTATGATTTTTTGTTAATTGTTAAATTATAATTTACTGTGTCGTTTAAGGTTCGAGAAGCAAAAGAAAAATTACAGAGAGATATAGCGGACAATCAAGAATTAATAAACATTAATAACAAAATGCGGCAAACAGAAGAAGAGGAAGAAGAAATGGTAACTGCAATCATGGCGGAAACAAAAAAAAATTTAGCTAGAATGAGAAGACAAAAAGAAATAGAAGTAATATCATAGTACTAAACATCTAGAAACTGCGATTTCCAACTTGGGGTACTCAAAATAATATCAAGGGGTATACAAAAAAAGACTGGGTAATGGTGGAAAAATGTTGAATTTTATTTAAAACAATGTTTTGAAAGTAAGAAATACATGTTGTTAAAAATTAAAACTTGATAGAACTTTCATGTGAAACAGCTTTCAAAAGTGAGATTAAAAGAAAACAACTTATTAATTTTTAAGATTAATTTTTATATCTTGCATCATTTGAGCCTGATTTAAAAAAATATATCATTTGAAACAATAGATCAAGGATATCACTTAATTTTTATACAACAATTTTTCTTTTCTTTAAATACCTAAGTAAAATAGTATTTTTTTATTTTTTTTGTGTTTCTCATAACAAAATATGAAAATGTAAATATTTTTACATACCTAATATTATGTTATTGTTAAATTTTATCTAAAAATTTTATGGATATTTATGAAAAAAAAATGTAGAAGTTATAATGAGGGGTACAATCTAGAAATATTAAGCTTAAGGTTACTGAAGAAACAAAAGGTTGGGAACCACTGGTCTAGAACATAGCCCATCAGTAAAACATTTTTTTTAGGTTTCTGTAAATAATTTTGTAAGTAATAATTACTTAATACTGTTTGGATAGTTGTTAGAAGTGAAACAATCAGCGTTGGAAGAAATGAGAGCGAAAATAGCAGTTTGGCCTACAAAGGGTAAGGGATGGGCAGAGTCTGATGTGCGGAAGGCCATAGAAAAGCAGGAACAGAGGTCACACAAAAACAATGTTATACTATGCCATTGATTTTATAAAATCAATGGTTATGTGTACAAATTTATAATGTTTTGTATGTGTATAGATACAGAGACGCATGGTTCAAAAAAAAAGAAATGGCTAAGAAGAGAATGGAACATGTTGAAAGCAGCAAGAAGTTGTGGGAAGAGGAAATAAATAGGAGACAGGAGCAATTATCTCGCGACCTTAGTCAAGAAATGGAAAGACGTGAGCGCGAAAGAGGGTTATTGATGGAGTTTAGAGATTTGTGTCGGACAACACAAGCAAAAAACGCCAATGAGATACGGAAAAATCTTGACAAACAATGTGTAAGTAAAAAAAATTATAGAATATATTATAACAGTATTAATAACTAAGTTAATATAATACTGGGAAAAGTTAAATACTGATTACTCTAAATAATTGGTTGATCTTCTAAAATCAATTGTTTTTAATAATTTAACCAATAACCATAAATGATCAAAACTTGTATCTTCTTGGGATTGAATTTTGTTTTTTGGGGGAGTAGAACGATAAAATGTTAGCATTGATGAGAGATAGACAAGCTGAACAAGCATTTGAACATCAGTGGTATGAAGAAGACAAGGAATTCTTAGCTTATACTGGAAACATCATTGAGAAAAAAAAACAGGCTGGAAATCCAATAGTACCACTTCTCAAAACAGTGAAAGTAAATAGTGATAATATAGAAACACATTAAATTATATGTATAATAAAAATAATTACATTTTTAGGATTACCTTGAAATAAACAATTTGAAAATGGATTTTAATAAGGTGATTAAGAAAGAGCCAAAAGGCCCAATTTACACATCAAGAATTATACCTCAACCTAGTTAAATATTTTTCAAAAATGTATTTAAGTAAAAATTATAAAAATACACATACAAATTAATATAAGGCACATATTTTAAGTCTTTTCATTAAAAAATTATAGTAAATTAGTTATGAAACGTATCACAATAAATGACATGAACGCAAGAAGTTAAATATAAAATTGTATACTAAAAACTTATGAATAATATGTATAAAAATAATTTGTATAGTTTAAAAAAAGTTAAAATATGAAAAGTTGATATAATACTAACTCTAATGGCACCTAAATAGGAATGTTGTTTACTAACATTTAATCCATGGCATTTTTTTGGGTAAACTGTAATGTGTTAGATCGAGATGAGATTGTGGAAGATCGAATTGAGATTGTACACGTTTTATAGTTATGATTCTCATCCGTTGTATAGCTATTAGACAAATAGCTATGGTCCTACAAAAAAAAAAAAAAAATATTAGGTTAACTTATTAAATAAAAACATTAAAAAGTTGATTAAATTTACTTAAACTTAGATATCTTTCTCTTGGCACAAATTCTCTGCATCGTTGTTTTGATAATACTATTATCTAAGTCGGGCCATTCTTGAATTATAAATTTGAGTAATTTATCTTTTCCTCTTGCTAACTTTACCAGATACATCTTTTGCCACACCAATGAGTGGTAAAGTATCTCAATTCGTGTTAAGTCATGGTTACAAATTACTGGTTCATGTTTTTTCTCCTAAAATAATACAGATTTAACATAATATCTTTACAAAATAGAATATTTCATAAATATTACCTTTTCCAATAATTTTTTACTTAAATCTTGATTGTGCAATTTTAAATCAGAAACTTCATTTTTTAATTTATCCTAAAAAAATACACACAAATTAAATTTATGGCTTGTAAATAATTCAAAAATTGTTACCTTTATATCGCAGAGATCAATATTTTCTTTAACAATATTTTTTAAATTCTGTTTTGTTAACATTGTTTTAATTTCTTCTAGATGATCCTTGCATTTATTATACTTTTCACGAGTCTCTGTCAGTTTTCTATTAAGTGATGCATTTTCAGTTTCCAAATTCAACTTCATTGTAAATAAGTATCAATTATATTAATAAATAAATATGGTAACTAGTAGATATATATCTCATGAAACTTACTATTAATTTAAAATTTTTTTGTTCCAAATCTACAGGTGTAATAATGCCTTGAATATCATCCTTTAATCTGTTTTTATAATGATCACTTAACATAAGTTTATTTTGGAGTTCTGTTATTTTATTTTGTAAATGACTGCATTCTGAATTGAGAATTTCAAACTAAGGACAATGATTAAACACAATTATCATAAAACAATATAATTAGGTATTATTATTGTTTTTTGTTACTTTATTTTTTATGTCTAGGTTTTCATTAAGTAATCCATTATATTTATTTTGCCATTCAAATACATTTTTTTTAGCATCCTCTAATTTCAATTCTAGGTTCTCCTAAAATTATAAAATTTTCTTAAATGTAATATAATAATGAATTTAACATACAGTGTGTATAATACACATACTCATATAAGCCCCCGCACATTATATTAGATTTTAGTTGTAGAATAATACAGTAAGTAATGAAAGTAGGTTGTTTTGGAGGGCTTAGGAAATTAAAAGTCATTAGCCCTTATATGTCTTTTTGGCACAGAAAGTTTATTGTGTGGTAGAATTTATTGGATTAGGTGGATGAGGAAGTTGGGGCAGTTTCTTTTCTTGATTCTATTGTTCTGCTTGGAAAACAAAACTACCGGTGACTGTGCATTTAAACAGAGCTGCCTCATGTCCACATTCCACTTATATTATCAATTTTGCTATTTAAACAAAATGATAACATAAAACTAATTTATTTAAAGTAGTATTACCAAATTTTTAGATTCTGAACGGAGTGATGAAATCTATTGGTTATACAATGATGTATGTTTTTTTTTTTTTTGTCTGACAACAACGTTTTTGGAAATAAAAATGCTTTGATTTTCTTAAACAGCAACTTTTCTAAAAGGAAAGTGAATGTAGATGGTACTAGGCAAGTCAAAAATCAAATTTTTCAATATTTTACAAAAGCATTGAAAAAAAACCATAAAAAAATTATGAAAAAAATGGGAAATTTTTATGCAAACCCAAGTTTTGACAAAATACAATTTAAATTTTTGATTTTTCTAAGTTTTTTTTGTTGAAATATTAATAAAAAAAATTTGGCTGTCCAAAAACTCTTGAAAATTTAATACAAGGTTTACTATAAGTTATAATTATTGCAACTAAAATAAATTGAAAATCATTCCTCACAAATTTTTTTTAGAAGCCCATAAGGTCCAAATTTGTATAAAATATGTCAAAATTGCGATAATTTGCATAAAAAATTTTCTATTAATACATAAGGCTCATAATTTTAACACTAGGTTACCTATAAGTTACTCTTCAAATAACTATAAAAAAATTTCTACCGGATTTTAAGAAGAAAAATTTATGACTGTTTGAAATTTAAAAATCTATTTATTCTCAATTGATTTTATATATTTATAATAATTCAAAAACTATAAAAAGTATAAGTCGCAGAAACTCGAAATTGTTACCAAGATGGCATTTTCTTTAAGTTGTACTTTTTTACATTTTTTTTAGATTCTGAGTGATGGAATCTATTGGTTTTACAATGATAAGTGTTTTTTTTTCGTGTTGAGGACACGAATTTTGGTAGTAAAAATGTTGCGATTTTTTTAAACAGCAACTTTTCTGAAAGGAAAGTGAATGTAGATGGTACTTGGGCAAGTCAAAAATGCAACTTTTTCAATACTTTTTAAAAACGTCGAAAAAAACGTTAAAAAAAATTACAAAAAAACGGGAAATTTTACGCAAAATCACGTTTTTACAAAATACATTTTTTAAAATATTCTAACTCAAAAACGAAAAACCGCAACAACTTGAAATTTTCGATTTTTGTAAGTTTTTTTTTTTTTTGAAGTATCTATAAAATTTATTTGGCTGTCTGAAAACTCTTGAAAATTTAATACAATGTTTATTATAAGTTATATTTATCGTAACTAGAAAATATTGTAGATCGTTTTACTCAAATTTTTTTTATAAGCCCATAAATTTCAAATTTGTATAAGATATGTTAAAATCGCGATGGTTTGCAAGTTATTTTGTAGTTAAAAACTGAAAAATTCATAAAATTTTTTCTGTTCATACTTCAGGTTCAAAATTTTAACACTAGGTTATCCATAAGCTACTCTTCAAAAGACTATAAAACAATTTCTACCGGACTTAAGGAAAAAATTTTTTGACCGTTTGAAATTTAAATTTTTACGAAATTGCATTATAATACAATTTAAATATAAAATACTATATTATTATATACCCATTTTAGACCAATATATTAACTTCGTTCAGAATCGTTATTCGATCATTGCTTTCAAATTTAACAAATCCATTGTAATAATGACCTATCCTATTAACGAGGTGCACTCCACTCCCAACTGTACAGCAGAGCGAGGCCCATCCGGTTCTTTTTTTTTATATTGTTGATAAAAAAAATTTGACTGATACAAAATACTTGAAAATTTAATTGAAGATTCCACATAAGTTGTATTTACTATCATTTCAAAATCATCCAAATCCATAGGCCTAATTATTTTTCATAATTTTTTGAAAAGCAAATATTGAGATAATATATTGTATAATATACTTATATACCTATTCTAGAGCAACATAAAATCTCCGTTAAGAATTGTTATTCGTATACAAAAATACCTATCATTGCATTCAAATTTAACAAAGCCATTGTAATGACCTATCCTATGAAGGAGGTGCAGTCCACTCCTTGATGTATAACAGAGCGAGGCCCATCTGGTTCTTTTTTTATTTTTATTTTTTAACTATAGTTGTTTTTACCTATTATAAAATTAGAGATAGCGATTGATTTATACCTGGGAGCCAACATGTAGGAAAGTTATTGAGAGCAATGAATTAAAATCAAATTTTGCGTATTGAAAATAAGATATAAATTAGCTACAATTTAAATACTGAAACTCTAAAATCTATACTGAAAAACATTGAAAAACCAATTAATTATACATTAATTAATGAAGTTAATAAAGTAAATTACTGAAGATTGAATTGAAGAAGCGAATTTTGATTTAATAAAGACAAACATTTCTTAAACCATATGTATTATAATACTTACATTCTTTTCAGACATTATCTGTATACCTTCAGTCATTTGTTGTTTTTTAACAACATAGTTCTGTAGAACTTCATAATCATTAATTATTTCCTGATACTTCTCTTTACTAATTTTAAGTTCGTTTTGCAAGTCTACAACCTGAAAATAAAAACAATTAATTTAATATTTAAAATAAATTGTGAAGTCATAATATATTACTTTTAGTTTTAATAATCTTTGTTCTTCATCAGCTCTAGCCAGTTGGTCTTTTACAAAAGTTTCAGCAGTACTCAATTGGCATTGGAATTCTTCAATTATTCGATTTTTATTTTCTAATTGTTTCTAAACAAACAAACCATAAAATTTTAAATTTAAATTTAAAATTATAATTATTTAATTGTTAAGTACCAGTAAAACACTTATTCTGTTTTTATAAGTCTCAAATTCTGCTATTTGGTTATAGGCTTCGATAAGCTTTTGATCAGTTTCTTCTTTGATATCTAAAATTCTTGTTAACTCTTTCTCTAATAATTCATTTGTATTCAATAATTTTTTTAAATCATTTTCAAGTTTCTAAAAAAAGTAAGAATTTATGATTGTTAATAGTTGAAATAACGTAAAATTAATTAATAAAAATTATTCCAGAAAATGACCTCAACTAAATTATCATTAACCATATATAGTTCTTTGGCTTTAGAGATTTCAAGCTTATTTTCTAATACTTTAATACAATTTTCTAATTTAGTTAAAGTTAATTTCAATTTTGTATTATTGTCTGATTCTTCTTGTATTTTACGCCTACAAAAATAATTATAAAAATTAAAAATAATAAAAATAATATTAAATTAAGGTCTTACATATAGTCAGCTATATCTTCTTCTTGAATTTTTTTTATAGTTTTTAAAAGCTCTATTTCAGCATCTTTATCCAGGATATCTCTTTGTTGATCTGAATTATTTTTTTGTTCATATTCAAGTACATTTTCAAGAGACTTTATATTGTTTTTAAGCTAAAATCAGTGGATGTTAATATTTATATTAAATTAAATAATAATAATACATTTTTCTTACTGGGATGGAAATGGTATTTTCAGAACTAAGATCTGAAAAGGTGTATGTAACTTCAACTGTAATCAGATTAAGAAAAAAAAATCTGACAATTATTTTATTTTATAAACAAATACAAATATTAAATAGCTTACATTCTTTATTTTCCTGTATTCCAGATATTAATTGCTGTTGTTCTGAAGCTTGATTAGTCAATTCTCCAATGGTTTTCAATAGTTCCATATTAGTTTGGTGTTTTTTATTCTGTTCTTCAGCTAACAACTTTCTGTAACCATTTAGCTCTTCTGTATGCAATTCTTCATTACTTTTCAATTCATTTTTTAAGCGATCTCTATCTAATTTTAGATTTTCTATATTATCCATCAAAGTTAAATTATTAGTTTTTAATTTATCGTATTCATCTTTCAACTCATCTAATTTTTCAGCAACATCCACTTTAAACTTTTCAGTACTTAACAATTCATTTTTTAAGATCCAATTATCTTGCCGTAAAGAATGAATTTCTTCCAAATCTTTTTGATTTTTTTTTAACTGATCACATTTATTAATGAGTTCATCATTAATATTTTCTAGATATTTAATCCTTTCAGATTGTACATTATTACAATCCTTAAATGCAGAAATTTTTTTTTCCAAATTGTTTTTCATATATTCTAATGGTTGTATTTCAGCTCTTAACTTTACTCCTAATGTTTCAAGTTCATTTAAAGTTTCTTGTTTTTTTTCAAGTTGTGTTACTAAATCATCTAACTTATCAGTTAAAATTGCCTCATTTTCAACAAGAGCATGATTGTGGTTTTCTAGAGTAATTTTTTCTAGACTTAACATTTTTATGGTTTCTTTTAGATCTATGATTTTTTGGTTCACACATTCTGCATCCTTTTCCATTACTTTAATTAAAGAATTTTTTTCTTCCAATTCTAGTTTGGTGTTCACTAATGCTGATTTCAACTCTTCCTAATGAAATAAATAATTTGATATCAATAAAATTACTTATACTTAAAGTATATATGAAATAATTATCTTACACTTATTGAATTTTGCAAATTTCTATTATCCTTAGTTAAAGGAGAGGGAAGACTCAAGTTCATCATTGATGGCTCCTGAATAGAAATATCTTGTTCATGATAAGACATTTGTAATGAAGCCAAAGTATTGGATTCATTTGGAATTGCTCGTCGCATTTGTTCACTTTCACTTATGTGTGTATCTGTCATTATACTTTTGGAAATACTACAATTTTGTTTACTTCCAAAATGTAGACTCTATAAAAATAAATTGTGCAATGAATACAATACAGATTTCATAAATGTACATGTCACATACCAGTTCTTTACTTTGTGAGTTCAGTTGAGTGGATAATGCTTCTATTTGAGATATTTTGTTAGTTAATTCGATCTGAATAAAATATAATATTGTTATTAAAAATATTTAATTGAATACAAAAACAATATTGTATACTTGTAAATGTATGTTCTCTTCAGCAATTTTCACAACTTTAGATTCAAGATTATTAATTGTATTAGGATCAATATTTTCTTTTTCAGCAAGTTTTGATTCATAAACATGTAACAAATTCTTTAAATATTTTGTTGAGTCTTTCAGATTTTTTACCTATAAAGTTATTAAATTAGAATAAGTAAATAAAATTAAACTGAAATAACATACTTCTTGATTTTTTTCATCAATAATTTTAGAACATAGTTTGTGTTCTGCAGTTATATTTTGTAGTTTTTCTTGTAATTGGGAGGTGGCAGAATTAACATTATCATTTTTTAAAATCCTTAATTCATCAATTTTCATTTTAGCAGTAGTTAAATGATCACTTTTTTCAGTCAATCTTGATCTCAACATACTAACTTCTGATTCTAATTTCTACAATAACATTAATAGTAAATACATTGTAATCTTTCTCATAAACTTTCTAATAAAACCATTTTACTTTGATTAGTAGATTTAGTTTATTGACTGTCATTTGTTGATCTGATTCATGCTTAAAAATAGCATCTTCTGATTTGAAAAGTCTATTCAAACGCTCTTGTAATCTAATGAATACATCATCTAAAGTGGCAACTATTCGAGCAGGAGAACTATTTTCCTCAATAGTTATTATATTAGGTAGCTCACATCGTTCTCTAATGGCAAAAACAAACATTAAATGAAACTTATATCATAAAAATAATTAGTTATTTAAACATACGCTACAGATATGTCTTCAGACATTGGTGAACTACATTCTTCAGAAACCCAAAAAGTATCAAGATCTTTAATGCGTTTAGAAATAGTTTTCTCAACATCTTTCAGCTAAAAAAAAATATAGAAAAAATGATATAACTCTAAATTGTATTCAAACCATCTGAAAACTTACTTGCAATCTGATTTTGTTTATAACAGTTTCAATGTCAGCAAATTCAGGATAAACATTATTACTTTGTTCTTCCGAAAGGCTTTTTATACGGTTAACCTATCAAAAAACATAAACAATTTCAAAAATATAGTATAGTGGGTATCCAGATAATTTTAATTGTAAATCTAAAATATGAAAATCTTAATCATCCAAATATGTTTTTTTTTTTTTTTATAATTCAAGATTCTATTTAGGTTACGTTAAACTTAATCTAAGAATATTTAAGAATATTTTAAATATGTTAGTAAAAAATGAAATTTATAAATTTTAAGTAATACAAAAAATCAGATTAATCAGGATTATACCTTTGATTAACAATAGCTGAAAGAAATTGGAAACATCATTAAAATAAAACATTTTTACTAGAAAAATCATTAAAAAATGTATTATATACTTCATCGATTATTTCTTGTTGATTATTTTGCTCTTCTTCTAACATTTTTGTTAGTTGATTGATTAACTCTCTCTGGGACTCTTCATTTTTATTCAAACATGCTATTCGATCTTCCAAATTTCTAACAATCTCTCTTAATGATTTGACTTCAAGTTTGGATGCATCCAATAGTTCTTCAGTTTTCAGTCGTCTATTTTCTAACTTATAATATTTTTCTTCAGCCTCAGTGACAACTTTTTCAGTCTAAAAATAATTATGATTTTAGTATAATTACAGCATATAAAAATAAAAATGAATACAAATATAGTACATGTAATCTAAGATCTTCAGTATCTAATGACTCCCTTTCTTTTTCTTTCAACTGGCATTTTAATAACTCTAACTTTAAATCAAATTCTTCTCTTTCTGCTTCACGTTCAGCAGTTTGATCTTTGATAAATTGTTGAGAAGATACAAGTCGTCTATCTGCTACAAGCAGCTATAAAAATTTAAAAATATTAACAATTTTTATTTTATAAGTCATAAAAATTGAGACCACTAACTTGTTGCACAAGATCATCTTTTTCATTTTTAATAATATCAATAATTTTATTACATTCAGTAGAAAACTCATAAAATGCATTTTGTAAATTGGGCCACTCATTTAAACTTTTCATTAATTCTTGGGCTATAAATATAAATTTTTGTAAAAATTGGTTTTCATTCCAGCAAAACTAATTTAGATACCTTTTTGTAGCATTATCAATACACTTTCATTTTCAATATCATTGCACTGAATTTTATGTTCGCTTGAGGATATTTCTTTTTCTAATTGGTCCTTCAATGAAGAATTTTCTTCTTGGAGTACAGATTTTTCCAAAAATAATTTTTTATAGTCAGATTTTTGTTTTTCAAGTTCCTATATAAAACATAAATATTTATCAATTATTATTTAAAACTTAAATTTTCCCTGAGGAATATTTTTAATAAACCATCCTACTAGGTTCCCAGGTTGCTAAAAAAGGTAAACCTGATTGTTTTAGAATGTTTTTTCAATTTTTCTTCCTACATTATATTGACTTAACCCTGTCTATGTGGGTAGTAGATATGGCTAAATATATATGTATATATTTATTTTGTAATTAAGTATGTTAGAATTATGTAATTATGTGTTGATATGTTAATAATTTAAATGAAAAACCTTTAATACTACAAGTTATTTATTTTCAATAAATTAAGAATTCATGTTCAAAAAATTAAGTCTAAATTGTACAAAAAAAAATAAATAAAAATATTTTCACATAAACTCAAAGACTCTTAGATTATTGGTGGATTAGTGGATGAACAAATTCTATGAAATGTTATTAACAACTAGGTATTTACTAGTAGGTATTAACTAGTTATTTATTATAACAATAGCAATTGCATAGACAATGATTACACATTACATGATAAACAGATATATTGAACCTTAATATAGTATTAAATTTGAAATTTGTAATTATTTAAAAATGGGAACCAATTTGGATGCAGCTATATGTATAAAAATAAAAATGCACTTGCTTTTTTATAATGATCAAGTTTTTTATCAAAAAATGTTTTATGACATGTATCTTCTGAAATTGGATTTAGTAATTTTTGTTCATTATTTATTACGTCTGAAAATTAGTACATATTATTACACAAACATGCATATTTATGAGTATATTAATTGGTATATTATATTAAAAAACATAAAATACCCGATAATACAGCAGATTCTTCATTTAACTTTTCTAAACATGCATTCAATTTTAAGTGGTTTATTTCTTCATTCGTTCCATCAATATTAGTAAAATCAGCTAATATAGAGTTTTCGTCAATTAATGATACTATTTCTTCAATATTTGGAATAAAATGTACTCTCCTAGGACTCCTAACTCCATTTACAGGATTATCACATTCATCTACTGATGAAATAGCATGATAATCACCATAATCAGAAATTCCACCACATCCCATTCCCTTCATACATTCTAAAATTGAGCTGTTAAGTTCTTCTTGTTTTGTTATTAGAAAGGAACATAGGTATTTAGATAGCTGACGAAGAGACATAGCTACTGTACGTAAATCATCTCTAAAATATTTTCATTAATTTATATTATTTATTTTTGAAAATAATTTAAAAAATATTTATAAAATATTACTAACCTTTCTTGCACAATGTCTTCAAGATCTTTGATTTGCAAATCAATACTATCCTGAGATAAAACCTATAATGATTTATAAAATATATATTTATTAACGGATAATTTTTCTGCTTTTATTTATTTTGAAATTAAATTAATTTTAAACATACATAGTCTGAAGTATCAATATCTGTATCAGGACCATTTAGATTTTTAATCAACTTGGGATCAAATGAATCAATTGAAGATAATCGATCAACATCATCAAAAGAAGAACTAATTACTGTCTAAAAATAAAAGAATGATAAATAATAAATGTTTAAGCTTTAAAATTTAATGGGGTATTACCTTTTTAAGTTTATAAATTTCATTTACTAAATATGAAACTATTTTCTTATGTTTTGCTTGAGTTTTTGTAATATCATCTCCAATACGTTTTGTTAATGTATCTAAATCAGAATCTTTTAGATCATTTAGGCGTCTCTCACACTGTTCTTTTAGTTCACTAATTTCATGTTCATGATTATTTCTAATTTTATCCAGTTCAGTTTCATTTAAAGATTTTAAATTGGAAATCTCTAATGCATTTGCCGCATAAATTTGCTTAATTTCATCTCGATGACGTTGTTGTATAACATCTAATTCAATTTGATGTTTTTCACATACATGCTGCAACTCTTTTTTATACGCATTATGTACAGACTCCAACTCCATGATTTATTGAGTGCCTAAAAATAAAATGTATAGAATTATACCAAGCACTTATAATATGTAAATTATTTAATTTATTAACACAAAATTTCTGAAACCGTGTTCCGTGGAACCCTGTTTCATCATTGCAAGAAAAATTTAAATCAATGTAAATAAAAAAGAAATTAATTAATTAGGGGATATAAGTGGATATTTAAAAGGGTTCTACGGATAAAAAGTTTAGGAAATGATGTAATAATAGATGGCATCAAAATACAAATCACTATGGCAACATAATAATATTAGAATATTGATTAATAATTTACTATCAAAAATAAATTATAAATTCAGTTATATATTAAAATATTACAATTCATACTACCTAAATTGGTCGTAGTTTGTTATTCATTTCAATTTCATGAATAAAATCAGTAGTCTCGATAGTACTGAAGTGGTCATACCATAAAACTTGTATAAAAAAAATAATTCGTTAGTTTATTGCTTATGAGAAATGTAAAAAAGCACAATAAAATTTTTCTTTAGAATAAAATACAAATATATAAACAACAAACAATTTAAGAACCATAAAAATTTAAACTCAGAATTCAATAACTGGAACCGACACCGAGCGTCTGAATACCATAATATCTTCTACAAATAAACTTTTAAGTTCTAATATCTATTTTTGAGCTTAGATTTTATTATTTTGTTGTCATTATTTAAAATTGCACAACACCAAAATCACGTTTTATCTCTTATCGCTGTTATTAATAACTGTCAACTATGGAAAAATAAATCAACATCATGGAGCAACAAATATCCACAAATTATTTTTCCATAATAATCACCAGGGCTAGGATTTGATTGCAATAAAAAATTGTAAAATATGCATTTTATTTACTAAAATATGCAAAAATATGCATTTTAATTTTGATAAGATAAACACAATAATATAGTGACAAATAAAAATATTTATTTATTGAAATACATCAGTGGTTGGCTGTTAGTCTAATTTTTATAAGATAAACACAAAAATATAGTTACAAACAAAATATTTATTTATTGAAATACATCAGTGGTTGGCTGTTTGTCTTAATACAATATAATTGAGAAATAAAATAAAATAATTTAGAAATAAAATTTATAATTCACATTCACTACGTGTGTTACATGCTACCACCACAATAATAATAAATAATAATAATTATCATGGCTCTATGGATGTATTAACGAAATTTTAATTTCTTAAAAATTCTCCGTGTTCACAGATATATGGTTTATAATATTTTAAAATTTATTATTTCGGAAAAATGAACTCAGCAGTCAGCAATTTTACCGGCTAAGGTACACTGACATCACAAACACCAGTGTTAAGACATATATTGTATAACACATATTTTTAAAATCAATTTTTTAGGTGTGCGATGCCGCTCACTGCTCAGTGTTCATAACATTGCGATATAGTCATTACATATATCAGTTGTTTCAATATAACAACTACTAATAATACATTATGGCAAGCAAAACCAGGGACACACAACTTTTAGCGCTCTCGCCGACCTAACGGTCGAAATTCACATATGTGCTTTATTTACTTGGTACGGCCAAAATAATGACGTATCAAGGGACTAACGGACAGCTGGTGTACACTGAGATCTAGTCAGCTGAACCGAGTAACGTGAAAAATCCATTAAAATGAATAATATAGGCATTTTTTTTTAAAAAGCCAAACGGCAATTTTCTATGACAGCATGCGTTTGTTGTCACATTAAAATTATTCATCAAAGTTCCACGACAGTGGATCGGCTAGAGGACTTCGTCGAATTGTACTGTAATGATTTATAAATAATGACAGAGAATTGTATTTTCTATTACTTCAATAAAAAAACTGAAATGTTTAAATATTGTATTTTCCGTCTAAACCCAAAGCTGTGCGCATAAAAACTCTGGGCCAGACTGTTATTATTTTCATTTTTATTTTAATTTTTAAGCCGAATATTCGGGCAACATTACAAAATATGATGTTACCGAAACGAGAAAAAATGGCGTCGAAACTGTGTCGAATATCAGCCGGGTATTCGTAGCAACATTATAGTTTTTCTACAACGCTGATAAATTAAGTTGCTCATCGGCAGAACAACTAAGGCATAAGCGCCTTGGTCGTGTGGTCGATTATTACGATTTATTCGTATATCATGCGACAAACAAGAAAAATGCCGAACGGCTCGAAAAAAGAGACTTGGGGAATCTCCGATCAATTCCTGTCGGAACGCAAACGAATGCGTCGTGCGACCTAGTTAACTTTAAAAGCTATGCCGACGATTTCCGCATGGTTCAAGTTACAACCAAAACATAGTGGAATGAAAAAATTATTAGACCCGAACATAGCCAGTAGTCCAGATATTCCAGTACACACGAACAGTAAAAGAATTACGCCAAATGCCAATAACAGCCGACGGCGAAAATGAAGATGGACGGCCGTGTAGGGCCGACGCCGGAGCGTATCGCTCATTTTCTTATCATTATCATCCTCCGCGACACGATTTCCTACGATACGAAACGTTTCACAGCGTTGAGCGTACGAATAACATAAACATATCGTGTGTGACCGGACTCGCCAGCGGAAATAAACTTTGAATTTTAAAATACTGTTCGTGGAGTAAGCAGTTCAATGTACCTACATAATCTGTAATAATATTAAACACGGTATGAAATCAATAGTATAATATTATAATTTATTATAATATTGCCACCAATGTTTGAAATATAAATAATAACGTATATAATTACTATACATATAATGTAACGTATAAACGTATTAACACTTTATATTATACAATAATAATAAATTCACCAGGCACTGGCTTCATTGATTGCAATGAATCAATTACCTATATCGTTTTTCTCAAGTCCTGGGCTTTGTCAATTCATGGCTGTTGTAGAGTCTAATTCTAAATTATAAACTTATAAATAATTCTGCAATAGATAACACTGACACATCTTCCTCAAATGGCGAAGAATTTTTGTTAATTAACGACCAAGAAACAAATATAATTATATTTTCTTGTGAAACAAATTTAATTTTTCTATGCGAATCACATACAGTTTTCGTCGACGGAACGTTTGAATATTGTCCAAAATATTTTACTCAGTTATTTGCCATTCACGGCTTCAAAAACAATTTTTACGTGCCTCTTGTTTTTTGTTTATTGAAGAATAAAAACTCTGAAACTTGTACACAAGCTTTTAAATACATTCAAAATAAATGTGAAAAAAATTTAATTTTTAACCCAGAAAATGTAATAGTCGATTTCGAAATTAGTATTCATAATGCTATATTATCTATTTGGCCTTTAACTAATCTTATTGGCTGCCATTTCCATTTAATACAAGTGTAGTATCATAAAATTCAAGAATTAAGGCTTAGTACAGAATATAAAGAAAATGGGTGGCTAAGGACTATATTTGGATTAACATTTTTAGATCCTCAAGAAGTTTCAGAATCATTTGTAGAAGATTTTATGTCTATAATACTAGAAGAGTCAGCATATTATACATTTGCTGATTATTTAACTGACAACTACATATATGAAAATAGTGTGTTTCCCCCAACAATATGGTGTAATTGTAGTGCGAGTTTATCCAGAACAACAAATAATTGTGAATCTTTTCACGCACATTTTAATGAACAATTTTATAAATCACATCCACATATAAATATATTTTTAAAAATTTTAATTTCGAATTTTCAAAACAACGTATACATCCAATTCAACAGTTGCAACTTAGGTATGCAAAAACCTAAAAAAAGACATAATATAAAAACATCCCTCCGTTCAGAATCTAAAACGATTGATGAATACAACAAACGCAATAGATGAATACAAAAATAAAATTATTTCAAGAACAACATTTTTAAAAAGGTTATGTAACAACTATTCAAAATAATAATAAATACCTCATTAATATAATATAATAATAATTATAATATAATAATTAATAGTTGAAATAATTGATTTACTATATATTCACATATGTTTACACATAATGTGTACACACAAATTTAAATAACAAAACCTTTAATCTGAAAATTAAGTCAAACAATTTTTTGCGGGTCAATGAGAACCGCCTCCTCATGGTGGCCCCTGGGTAACTCTAAATGGTTATCAAACTAAAATTTAGACAGGTAGGTAGAAATAAATTTGGCAGAAATGAAAATTGAATCTTTTTCGTTTAGGTGGAAACGATAATTAGCAGAAACAAAAATCGAGTTTTTTGGCGGAAACGACTGACGCCCAGAATGATGTCACCATTTCGGTCCGTCGGTTTCGGTATAAGCTCGTCCGGTGGCGTCCCCTGCACTCCGTTTTTGTCGCCTCTCAGCACGATCACCTGCATTTTACGTGTCGCCAAGTTCTGATGATCCAGCATGAAGCAGTTCCATGGTTTCGGTTTAAGCTCGTCCGGCGGCGTCCCCTGCACCCCGTATTTGTCGCCTCTCGGCACGATTACCTGCATTTTTCGCCGCACGAACTCGAATAGACCGATCAAACCGACCACGACCGACGCTTTCACGCCCATGATTACGGATCGAAGGCCCGTGATCGTCGCCCGGATGAACTTTTTCCGCTGCTCTATCCAGGCCGGATTCGGCACCGGATACTGCCGTTGATTTGGCGGTTTTCCCATTATTTTTTCGGCATCTATAACCAACGCTCAGATGACGACTCTGTAGTACCTCGTGCCTAGCGAACCAATTACAATCAAATGCATAAAAAATAACATATTATCGTTATAGCTTAATTGAATCTCATTACTTCAAAGGTCGTGTTTTCACTATTGGCTTTGCACGGTTAATGTTTCTGAACGCACGTTGAATTGTGGTCAGAACAGATCTCCGCAGCAAAATTCTGGAAAACATCTTTAATTTATAGCTAGTCTCGCCTCTCGCGACGACGCTAGTTCGATACACATATGTTTTCTGCGCTCCGTATTTATACGATGTATTTTGCAGAGCCATAACGAGCCATTTTTTACCATGAGGCAGAACTCTAGCATTACGTAGTAGGGGGGTCACACATTTGCCGCTTTTAATATTTTTTAATAAGATTTAAAAAATCTGAAAATTTGCAATTGAAGGGTTCAGTGCAACAACCAGATAAGTCCACTTTTTTATGATAACTGAATTATGTATCAGAGATAATAGAGAAGAAATTGGTGCAACAAACAGTAATGGCCAATTATTATTCATTGAGTTATAACGATAATGGAATTATCTTGTTTTTGCCCCAAATATGTGGTCACGCTGTATTTTTCATTATTATCATCTTATTTATTTGATATCAATATGATTTTGTTGACTGTTATTTACTGATTTACCGTTAATTTTTAAAAAAATATTTAAGTTTATTTTATTCAGCATTGTTGTTACACAGTATTTAAGTTATGGTTGGAATGCCATTATAATACATATTTAAAAATGTTATAGTTATATTGAGCTTTAAATTTTTAATGGTTTTCCTTTAATGACTTATATTTTATGGGAACATTTTTTAATTTGGTTGTATTCCGTGCAAAAACCAGATAAGTCCATGCCCATTTGAACTTTATTAAAAGTTTTAGAAAAATTGATTTGAAGATAAAACTTTGAAATATTATAATGCTATAGGTCAATACTTCCATTTCAAAAGGGTTTTGAAATTTTTCTAATATCTCTATTCTCTATATTTAAGTATACCAAAACTCGTTTTGTGCTTCTCCTGTAAAATTTGAAATAGTGAACTTATCTGGTTGTTGCACCTTCAATTAGGTTTTGAATAAAACAAGAAATAATAATTTTTAGGCACAAGTATATAATTCTCATCTCCTCAAATAGTAAACAAATTAATTTTAAATTTATAAATTGTTAGGTTTTTCAAAATAATAGTTAAAAAAACAATTTAAAATAATTATTATTTATAACGAATTTTCCTTATTTTTATGTCAGCGAATTTGTCAATAATTTCTTCATAATTCAATTTACTAGCGATTTCTGTTTCTATTAAAAGGATGGCCATGCTTTCAACTACAAAATAACTTGCAAATTATCGCGATTTTGACATATTTTTTACAAATTTAAACTTTATGGGCTTATAAAAAAAATTGTGTAAAACGATTTTCAATTTTTTTTAATTGGGATTAGTATAACTTATAATAAACATTATATTAAATTTACAAAATTTTTTTATCAATATTTTCAAAAAAAATTCTAAATCTATAAATTAGTCTATAAATAGTATAAATTGGTCAAAATACTTTGAAAACTTCACCATGTATTAAAAACGCTAATATAAACATTTAGTCATAATTTCAAGTATTTGCGGTTTTTTGTTTTTGAGTTGCAGCATTTAAAAAAAATTAATTTTGTCAAAACGTGGTTTGTCGTAATTTTTTTATTGTGTTTCCCGATTATTTTAAAAAATATTAAAAATATTTCATTTTTGACATTCCCAACTGCCCAAGTACCATCTACATTCACTTTTCTCTCAGAAGTGCTGTTTAAGGAAGTCGAAACATTTTTATTGTTCAAAACGTGATGTCACACGACACACACAAAAAAACAAACATCATTGTAAAATCAATACATTTAGAATAGAGATTCCATATGTCCCGTATTTTACGGGATTGTCCAGTATTTGAAGGAAGTGTCCCGGTGTCTCAACAAAAGTTTAAAAATAACACTTTTGTCCCGTATTTTGGATAATCCGTCTCGTATGTACCTTATTCTAAAAATTAAATTTTAAATTATTGATAATTTATACTATCTAAATCAAATTATGATAAATAAATATTGGATTATAAAGAAAAATCTCAAAAAAAAAAAAATTTAATTATCTTTATGATTTTTTTGTTGGTATTGGGGTTAGTTAACCTAATATATTATGTTACAAATTAATAATGTATAATAATAATTTTTGTTTAAATTAAATTTTAATTATTATTTATATTTGTTTCTACTATCCAATATTGTGTTTAACTTTATTTTATAGTATATTAAATATTTAGTAACTGAGAAAAATTGAATGTTACTTCTAGGCCAAATAGCCCAAATGTAATTTAAGCTACCAAATGTTTAAAAAAAATTGTATAAATATAACATTACATATTTTATTTTGTAACCTGTTAATTGCTAACATAAGTTCCCTCTCCCTTCCCAAATAAACACCAATGAAAATGCAAATTACAAATATTGAAGTATAGACATGATTTAAAAAAAATGTCCCGTATTTTTAAAAAATACATCTGGGATCCCTAATTCAGGATCTAAAAAAAACCGAAAACTAGTAGCTACTCACCTGCCTTGACGAGTGAGTAGTGACCGAAAAACACTGTGCAAGATGTGTTTATTATTTATGAAATTAGGAAACTGATGTATCAAGTATCATACGTGGTGCCGGATCATACTATGCAGTATGCATTTTGTCGGTTGTCGATAATACACGCAACCGATAAACCACTGCAATACCCAAAATAAATAATATGAGTTCTAATGGAAAACACGTATCTGAGCCAGACTAACGATACAAAATCGTTAGGAGACAACCGTGTAAATAATAAGTAGGTACATTACCCTGTCGTCAATTAAACGGAAAATAAAGGCATAAAGGTAACATAATAAATACAAATATTGACAAAAATACGAACTATAATAAGAACCATATTAACATATATACCACAGGTAGTCTATAATAATGATTCAATAATTATTGTAAAGCGATAAACGAGTAATCACTGATAAAATACATTTGAAATTAAAAATATACCATTATGTTTACGGGTTGGTGCGCAGTACTGAAAAATAATGTATTGTTAATAGTATTCTTTCTTAAATTAATCATTTAATATTTTTGCGCCCTCCAGCATAAGGCGCCCAAGGCAAGCGCCTCGCTCGCCTTACCCTAGTTACGGCTCTGATATTTTGCTCGTGTTTGTTCGTTTTTTCTTTTTTTTCTTCACTATTTTTTTGAAACTTAAACTTAAACAAAAATACGTATAGTGTTTTTCCTTTCAGCTTGTCTTTCTTACGCAGAGACAACATATTGCATAACGCACATACACACACAGGTACCGGCCGACGCGGCGGTACCTCTCTCTTATCGGAAAGTCGCCGAGTCACACGCAATGATCAACGTTCAACTAGGTACTTATCTTCAGTGATAGTAATATATATATATATATATATATATATATATTAATTAATTACCTTCATCATGACCAAGAATAACACAAATTCACAATCTAATGTTAATAACACCCAAACTTCCAAAAAAGCAACTAAACCGATCGCGATCAAATTAACCAACACAGCTGATGGTTGGCAAATGACCCAACAAAATAAAAGACCGCTTTCTAGTTCATCAAACTCACAACCTGACTCCCCCACCTCTCCTCAAACTCACAAAAGCAAATTATTCAAAACCACTAACCATTATGAGGTATTCACCCAAAATGAAAATGAAAACAATTCAGATCATCTAGGTGATAATGATATATCAGAACATGATGCTGGACTCTTGGTTAAACCACCTCCTCCTATTTATATAAAAGGAGTGCTTGATTTTCAAGGTCTATGTACCAAATTAATCGAACTCATTGGAGTTGATAATTTCATCTGTAAATCTACAATAGATCGTCTTAAAATTCAAACAAAACACCCCGAATCTTACAGAGCAACAATTCAACTCTTAAAAGAAAATAAAGCCGAATATCACACTTATTAACTAAAAGATGACAAGCCATTACGCGTAGTGATCCGGAATCTATACATTCCTCTTCCAAAACTGAAACTATCAAAGAAGAATTATTATTCCGCGATTTCAATATCCGCCAAGTTACAAATGTCCTACATAAAAATAGCAAAGTCTCTCTGCCATTATTTTTTATAGACCTAGAATCTGTTGAAAAATCCAAAGAAATCTTCCTACTACAAAACTTGCTTCACACCAAAGTCAAAGTAGAGGAACCGTACAAACCTAAAGTAATAAGTCGATGTACTAACTGCCAAGACTACGGCCACACACAAAACTATTGTGGATACCCCCCACGCTGTGTGAGATGTGGAGCTAATCATTCTTCAGCAGCCTGTCCAAACTCTAGTGAACACCCGCCAAAATGTGCTCTTTGCGCCAATAATCATCCTGCCAACTACAAGGGCTGCACCATATACAGAGAACTGCAATAATGCAAGTATTCAAATAAAAATAATAATGCACCTGTAAACAGTTCTAGATCTAAGCAATCAAATGTACAAGTAAGCCACCCATTGCAAGATAGCTCACCTAATAATTCTTCTAATACCAAAACTTACGCCCAAGCTACTTCCAACGTTCTTCCACAAAACCCCTCTGACTCCTGTACATCTAATATCAGTAAAGTAATGTCAAGTTTTTTAGATGAATTCAAAGCCCTCATACATCCGCTACTAGCTTTACTTACTAAAGTAATATCCAGCCTATTAGACAAAAAAAAAAATGACTAATCGCTCACCTACTAACGCTTCATTATTAATTCTCCAATTTAATGCAAATGGCCTAAGAAACCACATAAATGAATTACAAATAATCTTACATTCTAAATGTATCGATATTGCTATGATAACTGAAACTCATTTCACCAATAACTCTTCTTCTTTATAAACTAAATAACCCGGCTATAAACTAATTAATACCAACCACCCTGACAACACTGCACATGGAGGTGTTGCCACATTCATAAAATCCTCACTAGAATTCCAAGAACTCCCGAGCTTCCGACTAGACTACCTGCAATCCTGTGCACTAACAATAAAACTAAACTTTACACCATTCACTATTGCAGCTATATATTCCTCTCCTAAACATAAAATTACCACCCAAAAACTGACTGACTATTTCAATACCATTCAACAAGACAACTTTATAATTGGAGTAGACTACAACGCTAAACACCAATTTTGAGGCTGTCGGGCCAACAACCCAAGAGGACTTATCCTATATAACTTTGTCAAAAATAATAATTTTAAAGTACTTGCCCCACCTGAACCAACTTACTGGCCAATGTCCTTAAGAAAATACCCTGACATTCTGGATATATTCGTTACTAAAATTCCTAACAGAATACACACTACCATTGAAAACCTGTTAGATTTAAACTCTGATCACTCCTCAATACTGCTAACTGTAAACATCTATCCACCAATCCGCCCCCAACCACCTAAACTATTCTATTCTCACACCAATAAACTTCTATTCCATAACATTGTCCAACAAAAAATTAAATTAAATGTCAAATTAAAATCTACTGACGACATTGACTTAGCAATTAACGACCTAATTAACTACATACAAACAGCTGCTTGGGCATCAACAAATCCAAATGAGCTTCCCGAGGTAACTAATCTAACTCCCCAAAACATAAGAGTTATCATAGCCGAGAAACGTAGATTAAGGGCTTAATATCAGCGAAATAGACTACCTTCGGATAAACATAAATACAATAAACTGGCAAACAAATTAAAAAAAATTCTCATTAAACATAAACTAGAATCATTTCATAACCACTTATCTAATCTATCAATTAAAGACGGAAGTCTTTGGAAAGCTACCAAACAAGCTCTTAAATATAAATCTTCGAATATTCCCATCAAAAAGACAACAGCACTTATGCTTCTAAAGACTCAGAAAAAGCAGAATTATTCAAGACCCATCTGCACAACACGTTTCAGCCCTATGAAAACATAATTAACTATGACAATATCAACACAGTAAACCAGTTTCTAGATACTCCCCTTCCCCTCTCTACCCCTGCCAAACACTTCTCACCAAATGATGTCCAGTACATAATTCAAAAATATCCCAATCGAAAATCACCGGGCTATGACCTAATCACTGCTGAAGTCGCTAAGCATCTCCCAAAAAAAGCTATCATTCACCTCACTCATATTTTTAATGCTACACTAAGACTTTCCTATTTCCCAACTGTTTGAAAATTCTTAACTATTATTCTTTTTCTAAAACCCAATAAACCCTCAGATCTGGCAAAATCTTATAGACCTATAAGCCTACTTCCATTTTTTGCAAAAATTCTTGAGAAATTAATCCTCAAAAGAATCTTACCTAGCATCAGCGAAAATAAAATTCTTCCAGATCATAAATTTGACTTCCGCCAATCACATTCTACAATCCATCAAGCTCACAGGATAGCTGATGCAATTTCTTTCTCTCTTGAGAAAAAATTATATTGCACCTGTGTCTTTCTGGATGTTTCACAAGCATTCGACTAAGTGCGGCATCATGGCCTGCTATTTAAACTCAAACAATTCTTGCACCCTTCCTACTACCTTTTCATTAAATCATACTTAACCAACCGCAACTTCCGAGTATGCTATGGCTCCACTGTCTCAAGTATAGCCCCTATAAATGCAGGTGTCCCTCAAGGAGGCATACTCTCCCCGATACTATATAACATTTACGCATCAGATTAACCTACGACACTTCACACATTAACTGCAGATTATGCAGATGATAAAGCAATAATCTCCATCAATGCAGACCCTCTGATAGCCTCTAGAAATCTGCAAAATCACCTACATCTTATGGAAAAATGGTACACTAATTGGAGAGTCAAAATAAACCAAGATAAATCCTTTCGTACGACATTCACTCTAAAGCAGGCTCCATGACCAAACGTCAATCTTTACGGAATTCAAATTCCCCACCCCAAACAGTAAAATATCTTGGACTTCTTTTAGACCGCCGACTTACATAGGCTCCACACATAAAATCAAAAAGGTTACAATTAAACAATCGATTACGATTTCTCATTGCTACACAGAAACACACACAATAATCCAAATATCAAATTAATAATATATAAAGCTCTTCTAAAACCCATCTGAACCTACGGGCTTCAGCTCTGGGGTAGTGCAAAAAAATCAAATATTCAAAAAATTCAAGTTTTTCAAAACATTGCCCTAAGAAAAATCACAAATGCCACTCTCTTTGTATCCAATCTTACGCTTCATAATGATCTAAGAATAACTACAGTACTTGACGAAGCTTAACGCTACTACAAAAGATTTCACACCAAACTACCTCTTCATCCTAATCCTCTAATTAAAAAACTATCTACCTTGTCCATTCTAGGTAACCCACCTAGACGGCTTAAGCGAAGATGGTGCCGAGACCTTCTGTCTTAAAATTAAAAATTAGTTTAACTTAAAACTTAAGAACACAAAATAGGTAGAATCACCAATGGGTGATTTCATCTTCCAAAAAAATCATATGTAAATACCCTATGCACACTAAGTTAAGAATAGATTGTAAATTTCTTGTACAAATAAAAAAAAAAAATTTATAGCTACTAAAAAGAATAACAAATATTTATATAGAATATATATAAATTTGTATAAAATGTGTCAAAATCGCGATAATTTGCAAGTTATTTTGTAGTTAAAAATTCATAAAATTTTTTCTGTTTATACTTAAGGTTCAAAATTTTAACTCTAGGCTGTCCATAAGCTAATCTTCAAAAATAAATAAAAAAATTAACTACCGGACTGAAAAGAAAAAACTTTATGACTGTTTGAAATTTAAATTTTTACGAAATTGCATTATAATTCAATTTAAATATAAAATACTATATTATTATATACACATTTTAGACAAACACATTAACTCCGTTCAGAATCGTTATTCGTATACAATGATATCTATCATTGCATTCAAATTTAACAAATCCATTGTAATAATGACCTATCCTATAAACAAGGTACACTCCACCCCCAACTGTACAGCAAAGCGAGGCCCACCCATTCTTTTTTTAATTTATAAAATTTATAAAATTTTTAATTATATAAAAAAAAAAAGTAAAAATTCGAATATTTCAAACACCTATAAGTAGCTTAAAAATTATTATAATATTTTGAAAAATATGTGACATAAAGAAAATATCAATCTTAACAGCTGGTAAAAATTTCAAATTTCTGCGACTTATTTTTTTTGAATTATAACAAATATTTAAAATCGTTTGAGGATAAATCGCTATTTTATGCAATTTCGTAAAAATTTAAATTTCAAACAGTCATAAAATTTTTTCCTCTTAGTCCGGTAGAAATTTTTTTATAGATTTTTGAAGAGTAGCTTATGGATAACCTAGTGTTAAAATTTTTGAACCTTAAGTATGAACAGAATAAATTTTATGAATTTTTATCTACAAAATAACTTGTAAGTTATTGTGATTTTGAAACATTATATACAAATTTGAGCTTTATGGGCTTATAAAAAAATTTGAGTGAAATGATCTCCGATATTTTTTAGTTACGATAAATTATACTTATTATAAACCTTGTATTAAATTTTCAAGAGTTTTTGGTCAGCCAATTAAATTTTATAGATGTTTAAAAAAATTTTTTTTACAAAAATTGAAAATTTAAATTGTCTATAAATAAATCAAAATATGTCAAAAAACTTTGAAAACTTAACCATTTATAGAGAACGCCATTATTAAGATTTGGTGAAAATTTCAAGTTGTTGCGGTTATTGTTAGTATCGTTTTTTCGATTTTTTTAAAAAGTATTGAAAAAGTTGCATTTTTGACTTGCCCAAGTACCATCTACATTCACTTTC
>JAIPRK010000404.1:0-67208 GCA_025469195.1 Chaitophorus viminalis
TTTTACTTAGTGGATCCGTAAGAGTACCACACACGTAATCTACACCCATATCAGCATCATTTTCCAATGATTTTTTTATAAATTCTTTTGTTATATCTGAGGAACGCAATGATCTTTTCTTAAGTTCTATAAGAAGGTCACTCCAAGTTAATTTCTGAGCAACAAAAACAGCAGCTTTGTATAATTCTGAATCTCCGGACCAAATCATTAATAATTCGTTAGGTATATTATTTCTTAAATCTGTTTGGTGAGTAATATCTATAGGTACATTGCATCTCCATGGGGTGATGCCAGCCTTTGTTGGGATGTTCATTGCAGGTAACTTACATGGACGCTTATTTACAGAAATACTTATATTGTAAGGTAAACGTTCAGTAACATTTACTTTAGGTCCAGTTTGTACTAATCTTAAAATAATTTGAATTCTGTATTCTTCTTTAGAATTATCCCACGAATTTAAAATTGCATGTATAATATCATCTGGAAGAAGAAACCTACCACTAAAGCTGGGAACAGCAGCAGTAGTAAAGCAGTCCATAGGTTCCAGTAAAAGATGCATTGTCTTGTAGAATGGTAAATTTTCAAATTCAGCAGATGAAACAGGAAGAATTTGTTGTGAAACAGGATGGGGAATTTGATGTGAAACAGGATGGGAAACAAGGGGAGTTTCATATTGTAAATCAGGGATTACATAAGGCTGGTTAATTGGAGGAGTTAGTTGTAATACCTGTGATGAAAACCTTGAATGATGCAGTCTTTCATTTGACAATGGTTGTTGTAGATGAGGTTGCATGTTCTGTTTTGATCTAGCTTCAAAGACTTGTAAAATTTTTTGTTTAAGAAATCTTGTTTTTGAATTAGGACCAGATAACAAGTTTAAAACACGCTTACGTAAAACTTTTTTGTTACCAGATTTGTTATGTTTAACAGCACCTAAAATGACTTGTAAATCACTCGATCCTAAATCATACACCAACTGATGAACATATTCAATATCCGGCTAAAAAAATAAAAAAGTAATACATTTATTTTAAGTAAATCAATTTTAGTCAATTATAATAGTAATTATTTCAAAAATGTCAAAAAAAAAACCACCTAAATATGCACTAAGACAGCGATTGCCAACCTGTGGTCCGCAGAAAAATTTGAACATTATTTGCAATATTATTTTATTAACCTTCCAGCGAGCGTGTGTGGTTATACCACTATGTGACAAAGTATAATAATTGTATTATGTTGCTGTGTAGGTTCTGATAGTAAACGGCAAATAATACAATTTTCAACTACATATTTATGCGAAAAAACATTATTATCTGTCACAGCTATTAAGATATGGTACCGGTCTCAGTTAGAAATAAGTAAAGCTTACGTCTTGCAGTGACTACATTGGAGCCAAATTGCACGAAATTTTTCAAAACAAGCAGGAACAAATGTCAAATTAAAATTTAATTAAAACTTAAAACTTTCGTCATAAATAAAAATAAATCCTTTTTTATTATTTTACATATGTATTTTTTTATATTAATTTGGGATAAGACAAGCAATAAGTGGTCCATAGAATTTATAGTATGGTAATAGTAGTCCGCAAGATCTAAAAGGTTGGCGACCATTGCACTAAAATATGAAAAACCTATACAATTAAAATTGTCAAATAAACTCTAAAACAAAAAACAGCTAAATGTTGAGGTATGCAAAATATGCAGTAAAAAAGTTTCATAGATAAAATTGTTATGCAATGAAACATCATATTATACGATCAACTAAGATGAATATGCAAATGCATACAAATTCTCACTCTACATATTATTATACTAAGCTATTACATTTAATATAATATTTACTTTAAGAAAATTTGGTATATTAAACATGTAAAAATCTAGATATTTAAAGTGACTTTATAACCCGTGATCATTGTACAATTCTTATCAATAAAATATTACATGCAATTTTGGGTTAGGCTTAGGACTTTTACGATCCTTTCTATGGTTTAGTGTTAGAATTAGGAACAATATTTTCACAGTTGTTTTGATCCTTATAGAAAGTAAATACTTACAATAAAAATAAAAAAATTAATACTATGTAACATAAATTAATAAGAACACCATTGAAATAATAATTTGTTTTATTTTTACTGATATCTACCTAGGTACCTATGGTTTTATTATTTTTTTTTTATAACTAAGATTTATAACATACTCAATTAAAAATATGCACTCATCAAAACGAGGGGTTCCTAATTAATTAATATTTTATAACCGTTACAAGACCAATGCTTCAGTATCTTACAATACAAGTTGTCTTGAACATACACAATGAATAATATGATTAATGATAAATTAAATAGTACTTACAACTAAATGAGATGAGGTAGATGCCATGATTTTTTTTCATCAATGTCGGATTCAGATTCCCTAATGAAATGGATTCACGTTTAGGCCGTTCAATAAATAGTCATTGAATTTGAATTGGTGCGAAGTTACTATTATCGTTAAATTGAAATCTAAAACTTAAACAATTGACGTACATTTGCAAATAATCAGGTAACAAACGATTAATAGCGACACGACACACAAAGGCGACTTAACAACTCTTTAAATTTCCAACCTTGTCAAGTGTCGTGCCTCCACTTTCTGGTCAAATAATAATTACCTATCGAATAACGAGAATAAGGATTAAAGTAATTAAATACTAAATAGTAAATGCCGATAATAATTAAATAATGTTTTAACTTAAAACCAGGCCATCAAACATAACAAAACATGTGATTATGGTATGTTCGAATCATGGCTAAAGATACAGTCGACATTCGAAGTGCATTCGTGAAACTATCACTCCTTATCACTAGTAAGTTATCATACCGTTTGGTCATAGTCATAGAATATTATTGAATTATTAAGTGATCTCATTCTCTTAGACGGAAGAGACATGTAAATTGCTAATTGTTCAGTTTTGTCATTTTATTAATAAGGAATTAGTGCCGTCTTAACTACCAATAATGGGCAGTATGCCCTAGGAACTAAGGTAACATTTTACACAGGGACATCATTTCAGATTTTCTTGAAGTGGGGCAAAATTTTTATCGGCCCAATGTTCATTTAGTTAAAATAATAGGTGTATTACAATGACGATCACTACAATTGAAAAAAGAATAACAAAACAAATATTTTTTAAACTAATGCTTTATTAATTAAGCAAGCGTTTTTTAGAAGAAAATTAATGTATCAATGTAGATAAATAAATAATATAGGTAATAATAACATAATAGTTGATAGTTAATGATAATGACATAATTAAAATTAAAATTTAATATCAAAAATAAATATAAGCTCAAGCTTTTAATGGATATCTAGGAGACTTCATGTTTGCAAATATGTCAATAGCTTCCTGTAGATCAACTTTTGAAGCTTCATCGCCTTCAATAGCAATCACTAGCAAATCACTCAAGCGTTCATCAGTCATTGTTAGCCGTAAGCAAGTTTTTATGCGTTTTAAAGACGAAAAAGTGTTCATTGGAATCAGTTGATACAGGTAGAAAAATAGAAATAATTTTTAGAGTAGCTGGAAAAGAGTTTGGAATTTCCAACAATGTTTTTGATATGGAGTAAATATCATGATCATCATCTTCACGACAGTTAATTTTATTTTTAGAAAGTAGGTTTTTGAAAATAAGAAATTCAGACTAGGTATACAGGATTAATTTTAAAGTAATTAAAGTGATTCAGAAAAGCTTGAAGATAGATACTTTTGAAGTTAAAGTAATCAGGATTCGAAGAAATAAATATAGTACAGGTTAAAATAACATTGTTGTTTGTGTCATTGAAACATTTGTCAAGTTCATTCATAAATCTATAAATTAAATGAATAAATAATTATATTACAACCATGCTAAGGAAAATTTTATTAAAAAATTGAATAAGCATTGTATAAAAGGATAAATATATGCATTGAAAATTAATCTTTTCTTTATTTTATCCATGAAATAATGGCAATATGCAAGCAAAAAAGCAAAATGATGAAGCATTTGATTTAACAGAAAAATTTAATTTTCTCTGTTTTGAATCGTTTGCTATGATTTTGAGTTCGGCTGTTCTTTTGTCTCGAATTTTTTGTGCTCCACCTTTCCTTTTATTACTTAAACTATTAGACGTTGACGTTGACATTTCGTATTTTCGTTCTTAAACTTAAGTACCAACTACCAAGTGGTAAAATATATTCTGTGATCAATTTCAAATCACTCTATTCTGTTATATCATAAATCCACAGACATATAAAACAATATTTAACATGACTGTGCCATAATCATAATATGTCTATGGTCTGTGCATAAATCATAATACGATTCAAGGTTCCACCTTAATACGAATATACGATGATAAATGAATATGGTCTGTTATCATAAACATGGATATCGAAAACGTTTACAACTTCATTATTCAATATTAGATTCTGAACGGAGTGATGAAATCTATTGATTTTACAATAATGTGTTTTTTATTTTTTTATTTTTTTTTGTGGCTGAGGACACGATTTTTGGTAGTAAAAGTGCTTCGATTTTCTTAAACAGCAACTTTTCTGAAAGGAAAGTGAATGTAGATGGTACTTGGGCAAGTCAAAAATCCAACTTTTTCAATACTTTTTTAAAAATCGAAAAAAAACGATAAAAAAAATTACGAAAAAAGGGGAATTTTACGCAAAATCACGTTTTTACAAAATACATTTTTTGAAAATGCTCTACCTCAAAAACCAAAAACCGCAACAACTTGAAATTTTCATAAAATCTTTATATTGGCGTTTTCTATACATGGTTAAGTTTTCAAAGTACTTTGACATATTTTGACTTATTTATAAACAATTTAAATTTTCGATTTTTGTAAAAATTTTTTTTTTTTAAACATCTATAAAATTTAATTTGTTGACCGAAAACTTTTGAAAATTTAATACAAGGTATATATTAAATTAAACTAGTCGTAACTAATAAATATCGGAGATTGTCTCATTCAAATTTTTTTTATAAACCCATAAAGCTCAAATTTGTATAAAATGTGTCGAAATCACGATAATTTCCAAGTTATTTTGTAGATAAATTCATAAAATTTATTCTGTTCATACTTAAGGTTCAATATTTTAACACTAGGTTATCCATAAGCTACTCTTCAAAAATCTTTAAAAAAATGTTTACCGGACCAAAAGGAAAAAATTTTATGACCGTTTAAAATTTAAATTTTTACGAAATTGCATACTACCTATTGCATTATATTTCTATTTTTTTTTTTGTTTATAATCGTTGATAAAAATATTTGACTTTTACAAAATACTTGACAATTTAATAGAAGATTCCACATAAGTTGTTTTTACTGTCATTTCAAAATTATTCAAATCCATTGTCCTAATTATTTTTTATAAGCGTTTGAAAAGCAAATATTGACATTATATTTTAATTTAAATATAACGTAATATATTATAATATACCTATTTCTAGACCAACATATCATCTCCGTTCAGAATCGTTATTCGTATACAATGATATCTATCATTGCATTCAAATTTAACAAATCCATTGTAATGACCTATCCTATGAACGAGGTGCACTCCGCCCTCAACTGTACAGTAGAGCGAGGCCCATCCGGTTCTTTTTAAATTTAACTTTACATGTGGAATATACAAATGAGCATAACTGTTTGAGTTTAAAAATTATAATATATACAATATTGAATATATATATATATATATATATATATATTATATATTGTATAATAAAATATACATTTATAATATAATATGTACCTAATGGTTTAATATTTTTAAATAATACCTTGATAGTTGATACCTGCAATGTATAATCATTGATTATAAATCATAGAGTAATAATACTATTTATAATCAATTATTTATAAGTATTATTTAAGTATTTGTAATCAATGGTATAATAAATGTAATGATAAGGAAAACTTGATAAAATTGATTTAAACGCATGCTTATTTTATACGTTAATTTATTATGTATACATTTACTAAACTAGTTACACATTCACAACTCACATCCCACATAATATCAGTGGTGTAATTACTCATTAGTACCTGAATTTGAGTAGGTAGGGGGAAATATATTTATAAATTTTGCGCAAGACAACTATTTAATTTTTATGGATCTTTTTCGATTTACATTTAGTGCCGATGTTGTGGCTGGCCGCCAGGATATTACTTATATATTTACTGAGCACAGGTAATTTTGAATTAGCATTACTGTCATATGATTAATGTTAACTAAAAGTAATAGTAAATGTCACGAGGAGATACCTTATAGTTTATACCTATGCCACTGTACTATACACTCCTTTGTGATCCCACCAATTATACCACTGCATAATATAATTTAATATGCAATATTCAATACTAAATTATATACAATATTATATATAGCTAAATAACACTTATTATTATTATGCGTTTGAATTTTTTATGAATGAATATAGATATATATATTTTTTATTTTCCTAGAATAATGTTAATGATCTTAATTCGTTATCGATCTACGTATAGATTATAGATGTATAATAAAAAGTATAAAATGTTACAAACGTTATTAGTGACCAATAATTTAATAATAATATTTTAAAGTACCTAGAAAATACCTATATATAATATGCAAGATATTACGTATAAATCAGGTTGTGTTTTCCGGTTTAAATATTCACCAACTAGCTGTAGAAACTATAGTATTGAAGTATTGGTTGTAAATTAAAAACTATAATATGATGGCCCCAATAAAGTTTTTTTAATATAGAGTAATTATAACTTGTCACAATATTTTTTTTGTATATTTACTCTTGAGGTTACGAAGAAATTGTGTTAAAAAAAATTTATTTTTACAAATCTATTATGTATACATCTCTTACGACTAAATTATGTAAATCGTAAATGTAAGTACATATGGATGATTTATTACACATAACCACAGATAAATGTTGTTATGATATTGTTTAAATATTAAATTAATGTTGTCATAAGAATTAAGACTGTAGAGTTCTCTGTCTCTGTTTATTAATTGCACGTATCATAATAATGACAGATTTTTTATGACATATTATATAAATACAATATTTAAAATTAAAACAATAATTCCTTTCACCGGTTAAAAAATTATAATCGATATGACGATTGATATATTTTAGCAGTCATAAACAAAAATAAATTCTTGATAAACAACAATTGTTTATAAAATCTATCCTCTAGCAAACCGTATCAGCTACGTTTCCGATTGTCAGTTAATTACGTACGAATCGTACGATACATCTGCTTGCAAACTACTTTCACCGGCTAAAAGAGAGTGTGGACGGGGCCGCCTTTCGTCTTCACTTCCCGGTCGGTCGTCCGTCGTCACTAGTGTCCCGGTGACTCACAGACCGGTAAAACGCCAAAAACCGTTCGTTAATAGTTCTTAGTTTTTTTTTTTTTTTAATATTTGGTTAAATTTTGTAACTTTTATTTGAAAATGTTTGTTTTTTTTCTTAAGTGCCAATAGTTTTTATAATCAAACAAAAATGTATCAACCCTTGTATGCGCGAAACTTTTGGTGTCTGCAGTGGCATCATTTTTATCGACAAGCTATCGGATTAAATAACATGTGACGACTACACGAAATATATAGGTATCAAGTAAGTATCTACCTATCTACATGTTTTATTATTTATCAACCCATTTTTTTTTTTTTTGACAAATTAGGTATTTAGTAGCGAAATTGTTTTTTGATCATAAAGAAATATTCCGTCTACTGTTTAGTATCACATGGGCAAAAAATATTGTTCAACAATATCTCATAATCTTTTAATGGAATAGACTAGATATAAATGTTTTATTGTGGGTTCATGGTTCACGATAAAAAATATCTACTGTTATAAAACAAAAATAATAGTTTACCTGTAAATTATAAATATTCATTATTCAATAAATTAATTGTGTAATAAGAAACGGGAATAAAATGTAAATCAATTTTAATTGTATACTTATAGACGTCTTGCATAGGGATAGGTTTACATTATATTTATGAAATTATAAAAATACAAGTAAAAATATATTTATTTTATTTAATTATTTTTAGTTGTTAACAATAGTAATATACCTATTTTATCGTCATCGGACATTCATTGCAATTATGTAATAGAATTTTACTGATAAAAGAGTATAAAGGAGTTGTTTAATATTGTTTTCATTCTTATATGTTTATCTTTTTAGTGTTTTTTTGTATAATATTCATAAATCATAATAAATGTACATATTGTGTATCTACATATGCATTATGTATCATTCGTTACTAAAGATATAAATATAAATTCCCAATAAAACGTCATATAACAAAAGTTATTGATTATATGTTAAGTTATTTATGTTTTAGCGTAGGTCTCTGAAATCATTTAAATACTAGGAATATTTTGTAACGATTATGCGTACATTCAGTTAGTCATGACGGAATGTGGATTGATTTGTTATTGAACAAAATATGTAAAACACATATGTCTTCCAAATTGTATTTTTATGTTATCATCTCATTTATATCATAATAAAATACAATTTTGATTGCGTGTATAGATTCAAATAATTAATCTAAAGACGAGAGTTAAAAAAGTTACTAATGTGAATTTATAAAAAATTTACCAAATAGGAATTAAGAATAAAAAAATATTTGTAATGTATATGTTATATATGTAGGATAGCCTCTAGCATCCTTTACACAGGTTATATTACGTCAAAAATACTGTTAACTTTTTACAAACCACCGAATGATAATCAATCGCAGTAAAAAATCTATTAGGTTGTACTTGATAAATACATAAAATTTATGTTTTATACCAAATGGCAAATGTACCTATATTTTTGTCCATTGTACCTATATATAAAGAGACGTGCTCAGGAATTTTGAATGGGCTGGTGGAGGGTTTTTTTTTATCAAAGATTATACTATTTTTTGTTATAGTTGTTATTATAAGATAAGCCAAATGCATCATCTAAATTCTAGATTCTAGAACTAAAAGTCCTGTCCCTGCAATTAAAACATTATAATGACAAAATAAATAATAATAATAATTTTTATATTATTATGTTTGATGTATCTGTAACAAAATACCTATATCAAATGATGGACGATTTTGTAATACAAATCAGTTACAGTAGAGGATATTTACCATTTAAAAAAGTAGGTAAAAAATGTATAGTAATAGTATGTAATAGTATGTAATAGTATGTATCCATTATGTATCGAGACTCAATTGTTAGAGACATCCTATATGCTAAGAAAATAATATTGGTCAGTGTGTTCAGTAAAAGGTTTTTAATTTATAATCTATTTTGAATAATTGTGTAAGATGTTAAAGTGGAAGTTCATGATTATTTTGCGCATCGTTAGAACATATTCGGCCACTAATGGACATTAGCGTAGTTATGTATTTGCATAACAATTGCGAGTGTTTGGAAGATACTCTGGTTCGTCGTGACGGACGCCGGAGGAACTTGTCGAAATAATACAGCTGTTTAAAATAGCGTGCTTCACGATTTTTCTATTGTCAAGTCACGTAATCGTTCGTAATAATAGTATAACAACGTGTAGTGTACAACTATATAATATACCTATATATAAAAAATGGATAGGTAATAGGTATACATTTCGATTGAGGACTTGTATCTTAAGTAATTTTGATGAGTGATTCACATGAAAGTACATTGCACATATTATATTATACTATACCTAATAATGATGTATAAAATTATGTATAGGTATATATCCTTTTTTTCATAAAAAAACCGCTTAAGTTGAAATTTTTATTATTTTTCTTATTTGAAAAAATTTCTGCTTCAAACTTTTATTCTATATACAGATGTCACTTTATAAATAATATCTTATATTTCTTCGGAAAATGAAAACTCTAAAGACCAAAACACAAAAACACATATCCCTACTACAGTTTTTCCTTCCTTCTGCATCAGATTTTCGAAAAATCGACTTAAGGCTCCTACACACAATATGATATAGTCAGACCAAATCAGATGTGTTCAGACCCCGCACGATTATGATATATATATATATATATTACGATGTATGTATTTATCTATAATGTGACTTTATGTTTATGTTAGGTACGATTATAGTTATGGTAAAAGTACGAGTACCGATAAAATCTAGGATAGGTATATAAAACTATACGATATAACTCAGAAGTATTATTGTCCTAACAACTTTTATAAACAAGGTACGGAAATCTTAGGACGTACAAAGGTAAAAGCTCGAAAAATACAAAATTATTTTTGTTTAACATACGAGTACTTTACATAGCGAATAGGGACTAGTAATTTTTTTTTATTGAATCATAATTATTTATTTATGTACAGTAAACTTTCAGCAATACAGTAATAAATTAATTATAAAAAAATTTAAATAAGCTTAGACTGATTTTATAACCTAATAATAACAAATAATTAACGGAGGTTACGGAAGTTGAAATAGAATTGTACAGAATAATAAGTACAAAATATATGAATATCGAGGCTATAAATATTTATTTAAAAGATTAAAACTGTGTGAATTCTGCAAAAAAAAAAAAAAAACACAGTATGCTCTAAAACGGTCATATACCGTGAAACTTTATATATATATATATATATATATATGTACATAGAAATGAATCCACGTTGTTAAATTGACTTGATCGATGTGCAGTCATATCCTGATAACGATTATAACTTAATTATAACATAGTTTAAGTTTAAATAAGTTTATAGTGGTCTACCAAAATAATCTTTATGTATTTGTATATCTGTTGACTGCTTGCTCGTGTAACCAGTCTAAGCTTATCAATTTTTTTTTTATAATTAATTAATATCATTATAATATTACTAAAAGTTTTTTATAAATAAATATGTATATATATATATATATATATACATATAATATGATTCAACAAAAATACAATTTTATATAAGTCCTAAAGTCTTTGCTACCTAGTACCTACCTATATTAAATTGTAAATTATATTAAATATAAATAATTATTTTTATTTTTCGTGCTTCTTCCTAAAATTGTTGTGTACTTCACGTTCGTAAAAGCCTAAACTACGATAGTCAATAATAGTTCTATAACTGTATAATATTATATCTTAGCTAGGTCTTACCGATTGATCTCGGTAATATACGGCGATATACATAGTACATATGCGTATTTTATTACTGCTCATTATGCATATTATAAATATTGTAACTGTTATTTGTTACCGTAACAGTCTTTGGTCAAACAGAAGCGTGTAAATGTAAAATGTTTCGTTTTTAATTTGAAGACCTACAAATATATAATATATTGATATGATGTATGTCTTTGTGACTTTCATAGTTTCATGTACTATTATTACTTATTACCTTATTATAATACGGCGATTAAAGTGAAAATACACTATAACTAGAGTACTATACCATAATTATTTATTATTGTTTATAAATTATTTATATTACGTTACACTGTGTGAGAAATAGTAGCAGGACACTACCTACATCCTTTTAAGATCGTCTTTCAGTCATATGTTTTTACTTAACATTGATTCATGACAAAAGTTATAATCTAATCCAATTCAATTCTCAAGATTAAACACCAATTACCATATGTTAAAAATCGACACAGAACGGCAAGGTAATTTAGATTTAACAGAAAGTATTTAATATTTATATGGGTGCTGGAAATGACCAATTTCATAGGTAGATAACAAATGAAAATAGATAAAAATTATAATAGAAAATGTTTGAACAGCTCATCACAATATTTCGATTTACAATTTATTTCGGCACGCGTCATCGATGATATTATAGAACTGAGGGAAACCTTCACGTGACGTGAATCACGTGGTCCCATATGAATATATTGCTATGTATTGCAGCGTGATTTATCATAGAAAATAATAATTCGATAAATGTTTATTTTGATTTCACTTTTTAACGAAAATCTTATTTTTTTTCCCGTGACTAAGACTTAGGGTCTTCGGCCCTGATGGCTCCGGTCTAAATACGACCGTACGGCTAAGCGGCGATCGCAGCGATAATAGTTGTACATGAGTATATATGACTAATAATACCCAATTTTATCCACCACGCGGCCCGGGTATACGCGACTATCAAGATACTACATAACATCCGTGACCGCGGTCGGACCACTTGTTGGTGGTGGGGGGGGGGGTGGAAAGGGGGAGGGAGAGTGTTAGACGTGTCCCGTCAACCGCGAACTTCTGAACAAAACATCGGCGGCGTCTTGCAAGCATCTGCCACGGTATCCACTGTTAAGTAGGCTGTGTACAATATCTGTGTAATAATACGCGCGACTCAGCGTTTTCTGCATGCTCGCACCGTTATGGTGGCCGCAGAGATCGATATCGTTTATTATATATTAACCGGTGTTCGTTAACGGCGTGCGTATACCCATAATTATGTTGCATAAGTCTACACTTTGTGCGTATACATACAGGTATATACAATATATAGGTGTATCGCTATATAATAGTAATTTTACATTGCCTTTGTCGCGTCGGTTTTCAATATGCAGCAACATAATACTATAATATAGCGCGGTGCAGTCGGTTGTATCACTCGTATTGTTCGATAACGCGTGGTGATATATGTATATATATATATATATTAACTATATACATATAGGGTGGATTGGTTTTCCTCAACGTTTTACATTCATTTTTCCGTCAATCAATGTTTTCGAAAACAAATAATATCTTCTGTTTTAAGTTCATATTTTGAAACCTAATATTTTTCTGCAGTATCGATGTTTTTATAATATTAAATATAGAACCAGTACTCAAATAACTATTATAGATTATATAATTTAAAGTTTATTTGAACAGTGATTCGGCTTACGAATAATATACAGCACGCACTCTACTTGGATTTTCGATATCAGCGTATTCAGAAAAATAGAAATAAAAATTGAACATGTGGATGTTATTGTTGTACATAGCTATTTAAAACCACAATTATATTACGGTAAAAAATGACCGAGAAAGTGAGTGTTTAATGTTAAAAATGTCACCCTGTATACTGTAAGAATGTGATGGACTTTTTAAAGTCATCGTTAGTTGTCGGTCACAATTGAAAAAAGTATTAAACAAAATGTTATTGTCAATGAGTCGTTTGCACAAATTTTACGCAGCACTCTTGGATTCACATAACTCATTGTCGCGTTTGAATGTTTGATAGCTATTTCAAACATCACAGCGTTTGACGCGTGTTATGTCATAGCTTCGGAAAGATTTCTGCCGTGAAAACGGATTACATGACAATGATTTATTGTGAATACATATATTTTTTAGATTGATACCTATATATTATAGATAGGTTGGAAGAGAAAATAATAATTTTGTAGATTGTGGGCTATTTATCAATATTTTAGTAATTCACAGCCATTTTAGAAATATCAGCTAGCAAATGATTCAATCGATCCATTTTCTAGGGTTTAATTTTCATACATCTTTAATCTTTTTACTTAGGCATGGGTTCATGATCTTGATGATGGGTTTAGGTCAAAGCTTGAAATTATCCTTGTTGTTGGAATATTTAACATCATTTTATGCTTTTAAGATAATCTATACACCTATATGTGGCTGCAGAATTGTCTTTTTTTAGTTTAATGTTATTTATTATAATAACTAACCAGTATTATATTTACCCACTGGGACTATACAGTTGATGTAATATGTAATCAAGTTATATATAGGAATTTATCTATTTATGTAGTGAAAATAGGCTAATGTAATATTTAAACATTTAAAACGAAAGTTTTGTGGCGTAAAAAAATGAATTTTTGCTGAACGGACAATGGACTCTGTAAAAGACGTGAAGGACGCTTCGTACGTAGGTATATATGTAATATATAATCGCACGATCTAATTTCTTCCCGATCGTTTTGCTTTAACACGAATTAAATCGCCAGCTGTTTCCTTTGTGTGAAAACCTTTCTGTCACGTTTTCCTATTTCATAAATCTCTTTTAAAAGCTAATTGAGTTGGGCTGTTTTTTATACCTGTTAGGGTATAAAAAAAGACATTACCTATGTTCTAGTCTATGCATCTATATGTTATTATTTCTATGATTATAACTATAAGTTTACTATTGTAATAGGGGTCAGTCCTTCACCCGCCGCCGACGACGACGCGGCCACTCGGGCCGATGTGCGATGCTACGCGATACTATATACTACTGCAGGAAATCTGGCCGACCTTGACGTTCCTCGTGCTATTATTACTTTATGGTTTATATGTATATAAATATATATGTATATTTTACATCTTTTACATGTTTTTTTTACACACATATGCATACACTCACACACACACACATACACACACACACATACACACACACACATACACACACACACACACACACGAGATAATATTCGTGACCAAGGATGATGTTGTGATATTTTGTGCAACCGTATAAGTTTTTTTATCAAAAAATCACATTGCACGTACGCACACATAAAATAACATCTACTATCGTATAGATAAGGCTAAGGAATTTGGCCGACGGATAAACATATACATTACCTCGAAGGCAGAATTCTTTGCGATGACCCTAATCGCGTCATTATGAGTTTTAACGCTAGTCCATCTCCGTTGGTGCATTTGAACGTCATCGTGGCGTAACGGTCAATGACAATAATTACTATAATATAGACAGGTCGTAGGTACTTACATATCGCGCACCGCGTGTGCAAATTGTGGTCGGCGGACGCCACACTAATATTATACATATTATAATATATATGTAATCACTATCGATAATTACGCAGAGATAACAGCGTATACCTGAATAATAATAATTATAATAATAATATACGCGTCAAACGTGCTCTTGTGCAAACGTGCGTTTGTTACGTCAAAATATGTTTAACAGCTAGGTACATGACGAAAAAATAAAAATAAAATCGGTAATATAAAAGGAAAAAATTCGCTGAACCGTCTTCGTATATGCGAATCAAAAAATAGATACATAATTATTACGCGTTAAGCGTTACAAAACTATACAAACACCTAAGTATTACTATATACGCGTGATTAGCACACAACGATGAACGAAGATCCATGAGATAATATTTTTATACTTGTCGACCGCTGACAATATAATATTATATTTGTATAGTCTGTAATATAGGTAGGTTAATACGCGAAGAACAATGCATAATAGTTTTAAATTAAAGTAGTATACTATTACGGTTTTTAACAACCTGACTACTTTGACTCATTCGAATTCATCCAACTGTCATTTTTACAGTCTTGTACTGTCTTATTAGTTATTGCGCTTAATGTCTCATTTAAGACTATATACTAAATATAATATGATCACAATTATCAACAAATTGTAATACATTTATGATATACTTTTTCTACACACACACACAACTACACAAGTGTTAATACTTTATTAACACTGCACATTGTTCAAATTGTACGGTTTATAATACTGCATAAAGGGAAAGTAATACGATGTAGATACTAGATAGGTATAGGAAAACACCTACTATAACTTTGTGTTGACTAACATGTATAAATTATTATTGATAACACCACTATTATACACATAGTAATATTATTTAACGGAGATCGAGTACGCTCGCGTAACAAACACTGTTATTTATTTTTTAATTACATAGTAATTAGTAAACTTATAAAATATTTGTATTTCGAAAATTATCGTTGGTGGTTGGCATTTCGCAATGCTCGTGTCAATAAATTTTATACACAGGGTGTCCCACCTGAGATATTAAGTTTACCAATTTGCTATATCTTCTGATTGAGATAATTACAATTGAATCCCGTATTTTACATGACTAATAGGGATAGGAAACGGTTGTAATAACTAATGGTATATTGGGTGGCAAGGGCGGAAAGTGAGTAATACGAAGGCCGTTTCACAAAAGCCTAAATTGCCTTCCCTCACGAGCCACACATACTATGCTTGCCACGCCCATTAATGCGACAGTAGTAAAGAGTAACGTAATATCCGTCATAAACAAAATGAAAAACGTATGGATTTTAACGTATGTGCAAAGATATTGTACAACGTCGCAAGCGGGAAAGTCCACTTCATCATGCATATGTGTATGTGTTGGTATTTATTCTCTTTGAGTTTTTTTTTCGGGTTTCATTTTTCCGGGTCAAATATAGTTATTTCCCCCGCCGAGAACTATAGTCTTTTCCACCCACCGCCCACTGCACTTGACAGAAAATAATCACTTTTTGACGCATTTATTTGGAATATTAACATCGAAAATTAAACTTTCGGTACAAGCATGACCAACATTTTTTCAAACATCTAACTTTTTGCTAGATAATATGGAAGATTTTAATACAAAAATTCAATCTGCAATTGTTGCCTTTTCAATTATTGACGCTAAATAAACATGTAAGTATTGTAAGTAGTAAGTACCTACCAACGAAATTATTTTTACGGTTTATCCAAAATGTATCGAAATGTGTTTGATGACTACAAAATCGTGGTAATTTAGGACACTTAGACCAAAATATCTATTTCTGATTTCCATCCACATGTCCGCTATTGATCATTTAATATTAATCATATTTGATTTTCACTTCATTGGTTCGTACAGTTGTTGTTCGTTTGTCATCTTTTTTCGCGGAGATTTTTTTGCCATTTTCGGCCATATTTTGTTGAATTACAGGTAATTTAATCTTTGGCATTAAGTTTTTCTTCTTTTTTTTTTTGTAACCAATAGTTTGTGATTTCATTCAGTATTCATTTTTTTCTTTCCTCCATGTTTGTTGGCATTTCATTGAAATCAAAAACCAAAATATTTGGCTTTTCAGAATTTGTTCGGTAAGACGGTCTGAAAGCCGGAACATTGGTGTAATCAAAAAACACCAAATTATCACGTCATTTCAAGGAAACAGCTTTTTCAAATCGTATTTTCTGAATATTATACACCATTTAAGTTAGTATGATTTCAATTAAAACGAAGAACTAATGATTGTTATGTGCCAGTTAGAAGGAAACTAATGAAAAATGTTACATAATAATATTTATATTAATAAACATTTGTTGTAATAAAATATCAAAATATCAGGGTTGTATTTGTAAAAATATTTTAAATTTTCCATTTTCACGAAGAAAATGCATAGGTATAAGTGGTATAATGTACTATTTACGGTTTTTGTTATTTATCATTATCATAATCTTTGACTAATCACTTTTTTCCCTCTTTGGAAGAATTTTTTTTTTTTTAGTATACAAAGTGACTAATATTTGTTTATGACAGTTATATTGGATTTTCTTTTACGTACCTATACCTAAGTACGAATAATATACATAACACTCAAGTCCTTATACGTATAAAATGATTTATTATTAAATTGTTACAACAACAAAATGTTTGTATTCATACTCGTTTATATTGTATTATTTTGTATGACTAAGATAGTTGTATTGGTCTGATTGGTAATATAGATTTTTATACTCATCATGCCAATCTTGCAGTTATTTGATTTAAATGTTTGATTAAAATAAATTATTTAAAAATTATTATTTTAAATAATCAACTGACGCAATATTAATAAGGTGACATGAGTTTTTAAATATAAATTATATAAGTTACGCTAAAATTGAGTCATCATGAATATTAAACTCGTCTTGTATATTTATAATTCTTTGTTTCACTAATGTGTTATACTGTTATGTGCAATTATAAGGTAAATCTTAAGTTGGAAAATATTAAATAGTATAATATATCATACAGTATTTTCTATAATATAGAGCTAATATATATCATATTATAATGTGTACATTCATATGTACTATGTAGACATAATTTGAAAAAAATAAAATAAATTAATAACAACAATAAATATTAAAACACATTAAAAATGTGTTAAATAATACAATACCCGGTTGGAAATTTAACCACAATTTTTAATAATTGTTTTGGTTTTTACAAAATTAACAAAAGTCTGAATAGGATGACTGAATGATAATAGTGTTTATTAATTATTACCATGATACTATAAGAGCTTTAAGTTTGTAATTAATATTATAGCAATATAGCTTTTGAATGCGTGGTAAATAGTATTATATATATTTATATTATTACAATGTAAGATATTTGAGACTTAAGTAAAACACTATATACTCATGATTCAGTATTTCCCGCGTGTACTTGCTGTATGCATGGCTGATATAAGGTATAACGCATTTACGACCTTGTTCTTGCCTAATGTTCAGTACCCACGACTTTACTGTTGTATCATATTTCGTTATTTTACGACCTTAATCAAATAATTGTATCATTATAACAAAAACACTAATTTAAATCAAAAAATATCATAAAAGTTGAGTAATAGTTATACACAGCAAGTCATGATGGAATTTTTTTATAATAGTTGTTTGCATTGAAATGTGCCACGGATATAATTTTTAAAAAAAATACACATATTGTCAAAAGCAATTAATCGGATGATCAGTGTACACAGGAATGCTTTTAGCTTAAAGTCATAAACCAAGGCACAATACATCATGTGATAATAATTTTGTAGAACAGTATTAGTTGGTTAGAGACTATTTGGGGCTGTTAAATCCATTATTTTAGTTATTTTAAACATTAAAGTGAAACCTAATAGGAGAGTACATCGATATTGAGACGAAAATACACGTTTAATAAGATGTTTTTAACTATTAATTATTAATGAAAATGTTTGTTGTATAATATATTCTTCTTGTGTGAATTATAAGGATACATTTTATAAAGGTACATTATATTAAATATGTCTACTGTGATTTATGTTTGTACACCAATTGTAATGGTATTCAATGATATTGTTTTAAATTTCCTTTAACAACATGATTTTTATAATAATAATACCTTAGTGATGTATTTATGTTATTTATAATATTGTTTTTTTTTTTTTTAAGTGATTGTTTACATATTTTATTTTAGTTTATAGTTATTAAATATTATATGGTGTTTACAATTTAGTACCATTTACTGTTTTTGAGTTTCTATCATGAAATATTGTAAAAATGTCTTATTCATATATTGTCAACCAAACTTAAATATTGATAGGTAACAATAATATTTTCAATAATTTTCTGATATATTATTCATTTTAATTTTAGTTTTTTAATCGCACTTTTTCAGCTGTAGTTATTTAGTATTTACTAAATTAAATTGTTAAAATTAGGACTGATGAGTGATGTTAAGAAATTACACTACTCTTTTGGGCGTATGAATATGGTGGTTACATTTAAATTCAAAACTAAACTAAAAATTGTATTCCTTTTGTTTTGATCGGATTAGATTGAATAAATATCGGAAGTATATCCATACAGATCCATCATTAATTGTATATTATGATGACTATTTTATAGTATTTATGTTTGGTAATATTGTTAGTGTTAGTGTTGACAAATAGTGATGTTGGGTTTTTACACTTTTACTTTGGGGTTTATTCGTACAATGTGTATATAGAGATGTTTAGTTTTTATTTGTGAAATCAATGCCAAAATTAATTAATGAAATTATAAATCAAAAAGTTGATTTTTATTTTAAAGTCGTAATTATATAGTAGGACATACTTTTACTTTAGGATTTATACAATTTAAATTTATATAGATGCAATTAGCTAATTTACAAAATCAATGTCAATTTATATAAGTAACAGAAAAAAATTATCTAAGAACTTAACTTTTATTTTATATTTTTTTTTTATATAAAAACAATTCAAACCAGTACAAACTGTTTTATTCATTAAATTATCATGTCGTGAATACAATATTATCAATACTAAAAACATGCATGTATTATTTTTAATTTGTAGCTCAAACATAATACGTATACAATGCATAATTTATATCTTAGCGTATTGTGATTATTTGTTTCTTTTTTTAATTGGTTTAACATTTATCTGTTAAATCATATTGATCCCTATTGTGATCAGAATTTCAAAAATATTAACAATTCGAATTTAATTTAATAATTCTAAAATAAATTAGATATTTGTTTATGTTATTAAAATATACTTAGTCAGTATTTTTAAATTAAATTTAAGGAGAAATTCTTTCAATATTAATACCATTACAGGTTTACAATTCGGTGTTCATATATATAATTTAGTAATATTAATTGATAATAATCGTGACCAATTGGCAAAACCGTGTCTCCATTTTGGTCTCTTCTGAACTGAATTCTTTTCACATTAATGTTTAGGTGATAAATGTATGTTATTTAAAATTACGTTCTCAAATTTTTCAGTTAATCTTAAGCTGTTCAAGGACCTGTTGAGATCGAAAATAGATTTATAAAGAGATAGTATTTAGCAATATTATTCAAGTGTGAAAGATAAGATAATTAAATTTTCATTCCAAGATTAACTTTAGCAAATGTGAAGTATAATATACAATAAGTATAAAACAAAATATGGAGTTAGGAGTTGATTAGGTAACTACATTTAAGTTAAGGACTATATTTTATAGTTTAAAATGATGGACTGCGTATATATATATATATATATATATATATATATATATATATATATAAGCGTACAGCAGTATAATAACTACATAGACTTATAAGTTGAAAAAGAAAACTGACAAACGCCAGTCCCAAATAGATTACTTGTAAAAGGCAATAATTTTTTTTTCTTTTAAGATGGGGTGGGGCGTGATATTTGATAATTTTCAGAAGGGCGTACAACAGAATTGGTTGGAAACCCCTGATGTAGGTTATCAGAGAGAATATTATTTTATTGTAAATATTTTACGTTAATGATAATTAAATATTATTCTTACTGAACAAATATATTGAAATTTATGTTACCTAAGTGTCTGGGATAATATCTGTTTAATAGTTTTTATAACAGTCAACAATTTTATATGCTTCACCTTCTCCCATATAAGCATAAATAGGGGGTTATGGGGCTAAAATTATTATTCTAACATTTTTTTCCATACCTTTTAAGTACAACAGTTTAGCAATTGATGAAGGATAAACAAACTTAGTCTTGATAAAAACTTATTTCTGACTTAAGCCCCAAAAATCTTAAACACTTTTTGTGCCTATATTTTCCACCCATCCTTATAAGTTATAAATTATAACATATTACATTTTAGAACCTAAATTAAAATTAAAACGAAAATTCACAAATAAAATTTTTTCCTGATAACCGTTTAAAGATAACTATAAATATTAAATATGCACTGATGCGGAATTTTAAATCATATAAATAATTTTGGGGTAGCAAAATGATACTTTTGCGACTCCATAAACATGTTTGGGGTCGTGATCGCTATCCCTCGCACTACCCATGGTTACAAGCATTAAACGAATTTTGGAGAATTTTAAGAAAATATTATCATGATGTATACTATACCCTGGGGTTTGTTTTTTATTTTTTGGCTAGCCTTAAAACTCGTTACTATAATACTATCATTTTTGGGTTGATTATAGTCAAAATAGTGTTGAATTTAAAAATCAATACTTCAAATACAAGTAATTACAATAGAAATATACTAGTCTTAAAAATAACAAACGGAGTCATTTATATTTGGTGTAAAAAAGGTATATTTTCAATTAATAGTAATCAATATATAAGTATAGGTACATTTAGAAAATTAATTTATGTTTCACTTTTTTATTGTTACGGTCACTGTCGTGTGCTGTGATTAATCTCCGTCCGGTGCTGCTAGTAGTTTGGTGGGTGATCATATGACTCTAGTGGCATTTCCCATGCTTTCCCAGAGACACTATGTGTTTAACCCTCAAAGTTCCTTAACATAAAAATAAAAACCTACAAACCAAAAAAACCCACATGGAGGACTAATTGTGGCCACAATAGGCTTCAAAAATAGATCAAAAATAAAAATAAATAAATAATATTATTTATATGATCGTATTTGAAACAGTATATTGTAGTAGAAGTATTAGAACAATATTTAATATTGAAAAACATAACACAATACTTATTATAGTTATAAGCTTATAGTCCTTATCTATCCTTTATGTTTATCCATATATTACATGATAATCCAGGTTTGACGGCCCATCAATTTAAAATGCGTAATAATATGAGTACAGTAAGTGTTACAATATATAATTATTATTTTTATTGTAATAACCTCGATGCATAACAGACGTCGACGTACGCGGAATATAATGATATTATATTAACGATCGGGTTCCTACACGCACGCGCTTGAGATATTGCAGGAATGCGATCACCGTCAATGGCTTTCAAAACGTGCACGCGGGAGAGACATACGTATAGGTACGCTCGACTGTTCCGCGTGTACTTCCTGAAGCCTGGTGGAGGCATTTCCTCGTTTGCACGGGGAAATAATGGTAGTCATTAGTTTTTAAATCGTTCAGATTGAAATTAATAAATCGTTACGTATCTATTATATATGTGCGCAATGTAGACATAATATATTATTACACACACACACACACACACACACAGGCCAAGTCCGGTTGACCTTGCTCGCAACGAATATACCTTAATGTCGTTAGTACGAATAGTATAGATCTGCAGCGGTTCCCAAACTTTGTACGATGTGGTGCCTTTTCTGGATTAATTTTAATAACGATGTCCTACGTGAATACTAAATTAATGAATTTGTTATATGCATAATAAATGAACATAGCTGGTATATATGAGACATTTGAGTATTTGACTTGAGGCGGTGTGGTCGGTAACAGTGCACGATCAGCGGTTCCGGTGAAAGCTCGGAAGTGTACGCGTAGTGACAGAAAAAATTTATACAAAATCACAAACAGAATATATTATTATAGAGAAGGCATAATCGTATCATTTTTTATTTTTCTCGTATATTAGAGGCCAACGCCAGAGACCTTGCACGGCCTCATCCCACTCTAAAAAGATTGTTTCTGAATATCCGCCCGCCGTCGACGCCGTCACCGCACATTGTTTCGCGGTCTCGTCCGCAGTCGTCGTCGATTAGTATATTTATAGGTAGTCTACTGTACTACTACGAGACTACTATTCCATTATCGTCATCGTCGTTGTCATCATAGTCATTATTATTATTATTATTATTATCGTTATTGTTCCTATATAGCGCACGCGACCGCCGCTGTCGGCGACAACGACGTGGACCACGCGCTGCGTCAGCTGCAGTATCCGTTCGTTTACCGATCTGAACGCGCACGCGAGATAATGACCACCGATTCGTTGTTTTATTATTTATTTTAATTTGTTTTTTTATTCACTCAACTTAAAATGTATCAGCGCACTTCAATCGCGCAGTGAATCGTTGTTGCTTAGTCAGTTCAGCCGCGGCCCTATTATAATCGCGAGTGCCGTGGGTGCGTTTAAAAATCGACAAATGTGAAGTGTGGACCCCGAATTTAATTTATACGATTTTACCGAGTTTCTGAATCCACCAACCGCATGATAGTATCTACATGCATACGCTGTACCGGTGAAAAAATTTCAAATAAACAACGTTCCTGTTTCTCCCACGCACGTTAACCGTTCCAATCTCAGGTCTGTATAGTGCGCCAACGTTTGTTTTGCTTTAAAAATATTTATATATTTATAAAATGTTATAGACGAATAGGTGTATACACATTTAATTATTTAACTATATTACAAGAGTACCCTATTTGCAATATTTCATACTATGGGTGCGGATAACCAACTTTCTATATATACGGGGGTTAGGCGTCTTGAATAATCTCAGGATGCCACTGTTCACGTTTTCTGATGTAGATAATTATGTATTACATGTGTATTATTAATATTTACTATCGTATCGTATTTATTGCAATCAACTGAGCAAGTACAGGGTCATTGTTTAAATTCTATTTACTGGAAAGGTTATAAAAAATACAATCTTAATATTGGGCATTAAAGTAGCCAAGGGTATTGGGGATAAATCCCATATTATTTCCAAATCCCGTCAACTATCAGAATTTCAACATTGTTAGTTGTATTATTATATTAATTACCGTTAATATATAATTCTATAAAAAAACGCATTATTCGTGGATATATGAAGCCATGAAGGGCACGAATGTTATTTAGAAGTTTGTATAGTATTTATTCTATACAAAATATACCAAAGATCGATTAAATTATATTTAAAGATGGATGATTCCATCTATCTTTATGTTTTAGAGTTTTAGGTTGTAGGTACATTGTTGTGTTTTGTGGGTTCAAGGTAATTTTCAATCAAAACTAGGTAGGTATACCTAGTTTTTAAATTGTCGATTTTATATTATGATAAATGTACACATTCACCGCTAATAATAATATTTTCAATCATCGAAGAATATTTACTACCAATACATTTTCTTTTGCATAATTTAAAAACTGTTCTTTTCATATAATATTATAATAGGTAATATTAATAAGTGACATAATTTTTTTCTAGAAAATTTTAATTCGTTTTTAGAACATTTAAACATATTCAATTGATGAGATTAAATACTTCTATTATGGAAATATTTATGAATAACAATGTATTTGTAATTTAAAAACACTTGAAAAAATAACCATTCCAATAAAATGATTAAAATGTATTGTATAGGAGATAGTGGTAATAGTAAATCCTCGTGTGACTCTATCCTAGCTGTTAGACGGTTTAACCCGAATTATTCATAAATGTTAATAGACACAGGAGTTTTTTGTCAGGGTTAATAGATAATTTGTAATCATTTAAAGTATTATATCGTGTCTGACACAATGTTGGTGCTACAAACCACTAGGTATTTTAATGCCTAGTTAACAACCATAAAATCATTTTTTTTAACCATGTTAGTTTTTTATGACTTCTATGAACGTTCCCTTTCAAAGTTTCTCGTATTATGAAATATAATACTAAGACACCGTGTTATTTATAAAATTGATAAATGACAATCAATAATTATAATATGTCGATATATCAATATGTAAATTATTGCGATATCCTAATTGAAAACTATGATAGATTTTTTATAAAAGTTGAGAGTAATTAAAATAATTTATTACATTTGTATATTTATACTGATTAAAAAAATCATATCGATAGTATCAATTTGATACCAACATTATGTTTACAAAAGGCATAAATTATAAATAAAGGTACTTACTTGTTATTAAATTAAAAAAAAACCGGAGACTGGAGAGTAACGGGGACTCGCTCTGTTGTACAATAGGGGTTGAAGTGGACCTCGTTTATAGGATAGGTTATGCTAATGAATATAATCTGAATGCCATTGAAGGTACCATTGAATACGAAAAATGATTCTGAACGGAGATAATTTGTTAGTCTAGAAGAGTTATATTTAAATTGTAATATTATGTGAATATTTGCTTTTCAAACATTTATAAAAAATAATTGTGTATATGAATTTCAATAGTTTTTGAATGACAACAAGAATAACTTATGTAGAATCTACTATTAAAATTTTAAACATTTCGTCCCAATGTAAATTTTTATCAACAATTAAAAAATCGAATATTTCAAATGCCTAGAAATAGCTTAAAAATTTGTAAAATATATTGAAAAAAATTGCAATCTAAAAAACAAGTAAAAGTTTTAAGTTTCTACGACTTTTGAATAATAACAAATATTTAAAATCATTTGAGGATAAATCGTTATTTTATACAATTTCTTAAAAATTTAATTTTCAGATGGTCATAAAATTGTTTTCTGAGAGTCCGGTAGAACTTTTTTAGTTATTTGAAGAATAACTTATGGATAACCTTGTATTAAAATTTTGAACCTTACGTGTCAATACCAAAAATTGCATGAATTTTTAACTACAGAATAACTTGCAAATTATCAAGATTTTAACATATTTCATAAACATTTGAATTTTAGGGGCTTTTAAAAAATATCGGCGTCGAACGATTTTAGATTTTTTTTAATTGCAATAAGTAAAACTTATATTACACCCTGTATTATATTTTCAAGATTTTTAGACAGCCAAATTTTTTATCGATATTTCAAAAAAAAAAAAAACTTAGAAAAATCGAAAATTTTAATTGTCTATAAATAGAAGTAGAACAAAAAAAGTCAAAACACTTCGAAAACTTAGCAAAGCTTAGAAAACGCTAATATAAACCTTTGGTGAAAATTTTAAGTGTTTGTAGTTTTTAGTTTTTGAGTAAGAACATTTTAAAAAATGTATTTTGTCAATACGTGATTTTGCGTACAAAAATTCCCGTTTTTCCCGACGCTTTTGAAAAGTATTGAAAATTTTGAACTTTTGACTTGCGCAAGTACCATCTACATTCCCTTTCCTTTCATAGACGTGGCCTTAAAAATGACATTTCCAAAAGGTGTCGTCAGACACAAAAATTAAAAAAAATTAAAAAAACACATATCATTGTAAAAGTAAAACCAATACATTCATCACTCCGTTCAGAATCTATAATGTATATAAACTTAACTTATACCTTTTACTTAATAAGAGTAATATTTCACAAATAGTTTTATCAAATTATTAAAATAAAAATTTATAGGTATGAAATTGGTAGTATTCGAGTTTTGAATCAATTTAAAATAACCAAATTCATTTTTGTTAAATTGTAGATATTTTAATACTTTAGGCGAAAAAATCAAATATTATCAACACATTTTGTATTAACTATAGTAGCTATATAATTGGTGAAAAAACACTTTCAGTCTTGAACTATTGATGAATGAATTATTATCTTTTAATTCGTTAAAATTTTAGTCTCCTGACAGGAATATAATGTTTAAAACTTTAAAACCAAACTTTGGTAAATAATCCAAATATTCACTTTAAATTACCTTACTATATTTTCATCACATCAATAGATGTACATAAAGAAATGGATAAAGAATACTTCCATAATATATTGAAAATAAGCCATTATGATGAGTACCTGCTAGTATTTATAGATTAAAATAAAATATAATATATAAAATTAAATAATAGTAAGTTTATTCCTATATTTACGATTGATTTCTATCCTTATTAATTATTTTTCGTTTTTACTATAGACAATTTTAAGGTTTTGTGTACCTATGTAATGAAAATATTTTGGTATGCTATATTAGTATCTATATAATACTCATATAAAATATAAAATATTAACATTTTTAAACAATAAAAAATTTGTCATTTTGTTGGTTAAAAGAAATAAGAATAATTAAATAAACTACAGTATTAGGTATATAATTAGTTTATCATACAATTGTACATTTTATACATTTTATTTTAATTTAAATTATTTATTTAAAAAATTCAACTACCTATATGAAAATTTAAATGGAAATAAATACATCTTTATCTATCTTTATCAATTTTTATTTTAATTTAATATCTAAAATAACAATATATTAACATTCAATTATTTTTCAATTTAATCTTAGGATGTGCAACAGTATTTGATTATAATATTCATTATTCACATAAGTCCTACGGCTGAGGTTTTTTTTTTAATAATCATTGGCCATGAAGATATAATATTCTAAAAATACATTCTTTTATGTATTTATTATTGACTTAACAGGTTAAATGTTACGCAATATAGCACATGGTGAATCGTATAACAGTGCATTTATCTGTAAATCTGCAGAATTCATATAGACATTCAGTTGATAACATTTTAAATTATTTTTGGTAAAAACAAAAATGTCAAAAAATCTGACATTTTGGCATTACATATTATGTTTAATACACATAATTAACAAGATAATCTATCTAAAAATCCCCTGTAAAATAATAACGTCATGTATTTCAATACATCTGTTGACTATTGAATATGAATCACGATTTTCATTTTCTTTGAGTTTAAGTTGCTCAACGAGTGAACTAATAGTTTGGGCGTAATGTGTATGCAATTCTGATGATTGCGTGCGGTCTATACAAAACAGAGTTAGCGTTCTATAGTTTTATAATTTCTAGTGGAAAAAATAATAATACTAATAATATCAAAATGATTTGTTGCTATTTTCGTTGACAAAAGAATTAGAGCAAAAAGTTACAACAAAGATCAACTTTAACTGCTGCAGTAGTCACACTGCATAAGTACAAAAGCCACTTTGCCTCGACCTTGGTCACACCCAGAACTGGTTTATGTGAATTTGCTCGGTAAAATTTACATGCCACCGAGTGAATTTCCAACTGCATTTTATACCGAATTCTTCAAAGAATGTTTACACGCTACGTTAATTTTGGCCGTGACCATTATATTTATTTAACTGAAACATTTAACACAATAATGTTTGAGATCCAAGCTAATCGACATCGATCAAGATGTATTCATCCTACTAGGTATTTTATCCATAAAAAACTATAGTATGCACCAGTAAAGATCATGAAAAGTTTTCGCTCATTGTACTCGGATAAATAAATTATTAAGTTATATTTACAAATATTATGGTTTAAACGTAATTAATGAAAACGCCAATCGACTCTATATTGTAGTTTTAAAAATCATATTTATACTACGAACATCTAAAAGGACGCCCTTCAATTTCCTCCCAATTTGAAATCGTATTACCTATTTAATTTTATTGTTATAAATAATAATTCCATTGGTCTCTACAATTATAAATGGGCAATTTTGGCATTGTGTGGCGGAACGGTTTACCGCAGTCATTGTCAGTGCTGCGGTTAATTATTGCCCAGCACTGCTAGCAGTCGGAATGTCGGATGGATGACCGCACAAATATAGCGGTGGTGTCCATCATTCCACCACACCGAAGTTACCCATATGTTTAACCCCCTATGGCCTACAGTTCTTCTAACTTAAAAACTACTTTCAAACCAATAAACTCACAATTTCAAAACACAATTTTTTCAAATAACCACTTCAAATGAACCAGTATATTTTATATTATAGTTTTAAAATCGTTAACAATCAGCCTAGTGTCTGAGCAACTTACAGAAAAAAAATGTTGCTGAAACTTCCAATATAGCAATAAATGTTTGAATATTATTTATATTATGTAGACGACGAGTGTCAATATTCGAGTATTATGTGCACGTAGAGTACTCGAATAGTCTCCAAAACAACCAGATGTAATTTAAGTGAAAAACACGTCTACCTAGCGATTTGGGAAGCAATTCGTGTGCATTTTCGTGTGTATCATAACATGATGAATTGATGACATTTAAATTTTTCGTTTAATTATAGTTAAACGTATATACATGTGTGTTATTAATTATTTTCTCCATAGCAGGTATAAGTTTCACTAAATATTTATTTTATTCGCGGGATTATTCTACAATCATAATGCAGGCATTAATTAATTTTTTGACAGAAATTGGTCATAAATATTTATGCAATCATAATTATAACATTGAAGTTCTTAAAAATAGTGTATAATAAATAATAATATAATATACATCATATATACGAAAATAATCATTTTAATTTGAAATTTATGTTAATTTCAGAATGCTCAGGAGTGACGGAGGACCTATGTTCTACGGTTATAGCAACCGTACACCTGTCACTGGTGATGTGCAAATGATAACGACTTGCCTGGTATTCGGAACTCTTTACACAGCTTTTCTCATCATTTTTCCGGGAGTTCGTAAAGAAGTGAGTGAATAATTTTATTTATAACAATAATTTTGTTATTATATCAACGGCATATAACAATGACAATCTGCACTATTCATAAATTGTTTTTTTTTTTTTTTTTTTTAAAGTATTTTATTTGGGCAATAGTGGATTTATCTAAATATATCGTTTTTATATTTCATGATACGTTGTCGTTATTAGCTGATAGTTTTTCCTAGTTCCAAACAAATAATATATTATATTTTATACGATGTACCTAAATACTGAAGTGCCTATTGGTAGGCTGACGTATTTGATATACATGTCAATAAATCATTTTATAATTGTCATGTTCTTTTTCTTCCGGAATGAAAGTTTAAACCTTGTCAAATAAATATTTATACATCTATCTGGTAGATGTTAATGAAATTTTTTTTTCAGAGGTTTACCACCTTCACAACTGTCACCTTGAGTTTGTTCGTCGGAAACGTCATATTGTGTAAGTTTACATTTTTATCAGTGTTTTTATTAATTTAAGTAGAATAAAATAATTACAAACTTATAAAAACTAGATCTCAAATGCCTAAAATTAAAATTATGTTAACCATAAATCTGTGATAGTAACTTACGGTTGTTAAATAATTAATGTTTAATAATCACAAAGGTATTTTTTTTCTAAAGTGATTTTATCTACAAAACATTACAGCATAACATACAGTTATTATCAAGTGTTTGCTATTTATTATACGAAACCGGGGAAGGACAATTATAAATTGTTGCTTATATTAGGAAGTCAGATCTAAGGATATGGAATATTATGATAGATAGTATTGTGCAGAGAGGGATCAAGAGTTGAAAATGTAGAGTTAATAAATGTATTTTTATGTTCTGAATCATATAGATACTTAAAGTGATAAGGTAAATAGTCGCAATCTCCTTTGCTTACTTTGACATTGACACCCATGTATTTTAATTATTTTGGTAATCTAAACATTAATCTGTGCATTAATTGTTCCGTTTCTGTTCTGAAATCTGTTTGGTATAAGGTGTGTTTATTTAATTGTTTTATTTAATCATGCTATTTTTTGTATTTCATTTTGTACATCAAACAGAAATATTTTAAATTCATATTAAAGAACTAAATTATCATATAATTATTACATAAAACAAATGTGTTATTGAGTTGCAGTATTTCAAGAACATAATACAACATTTAAACACGCTATTTTTTGAAGTCCATTGCCTTCGATGTCTATAAAATATCTCCGTACGTTTAATTGTTTTGGGGTTCATGAACTTCAACGTTGGCTTATATTAATAGAGCATATTATTGTAATTATAGTCACTCATGACTAAACAAGTGCGGTTTCAATTTGGTAGCCTGTACAGTAAATGTACACATCAGATGCAATCCACGGATCTTGACCATGAAAACACGATCATTCAGCCTTGTTACGTTCATAAATTTCTTTAGGCGTTTACTGAAAAAACCCACCATGTACAATATATATATATAGTACTTATTGTACAGGGTGGTGAATATAAATTAATTTTCTAAATTCAAATCTTATTGATCGTCGTTTGTAAATCATTGCTTATGTCTGGAGTAAAAAAAGCGGAATTATAAATTTACTACATTAAATTATACACGAGCATACTCGGTAATATATTATAATTTTATCAATATGTTGTTGTATGACTTTAATATCCATATCTCAATATCTGTTCATATATTTGAAATACAAATTATGTATTTCTAAAATTATTCGTTAACGGTGCAATAGTAAAAATAATTAAATTAGTTTTGATATGTATTTATTATTTAAATCTTGCGATGTTTCCACACATTATGGGTTGTTGTGTTATATCGACAATGACTGTGGCAGAACATTTGTGTCTACAAATAATATCTTCGGGTAACGATCATTCATCCGGAGAAAACCACAGTCATTACTAAAAGTCAAGGAAATCTCAGTTCGATTACCTTGACAATCCGGATATAAAACTAATCGTTATACTTCCTATTCAGCCTCAAAACATGTGTACGTTAATAAACATGTGCTATAACGCATTCCTCGACTACACCGAAACTATTTGACCTTGTCAAATATGCGCAATCGTTGAATCATGTAATCCAACCTTCTCGATCGTACAAAATATATCATCGTGTATTCGTGTTTGCATATTTTATAAGTCATAGGCTTTTAAGCGTATGAAATTATGTTCTCTTAGCTTTAGTTGAATAGTCGTACAGATTTTATTATTACAACAAACATTTTTAGAATAATGTAAAAATCACTATTTTTGTAGAATTCTTAGTGCCTATAGTGGCCGACCTTTAATCATTATTTCCGCTTGAAAGTGATGTTTTCACCAGTTTTTACGAAAAAACGATTATTCTGGTTATGCATTTACTATTCATAACAAGTGGATTTTGGTTTGGTTCATTAGTCATTTGGCCTAACACTATTAATTTTGTCCCATTCATTTGTCAAAATTATATTTTCTTCTGTCATATTGTTCGATTTGTCCTTCACAATAATACTTAACTAAGTAAGGTAAAAGAAACTGGTGATATTTTATTTAGACAAAAATATCCAATACAAATGTATATGAAAATCATAATAAAGGATTTATTAAACCTCCATTACCTTCAGAGCGACAAATAATCGTTTCTGGAATATTTAATTTGTATCCGAAGGATTTTACTATATCTCTTAAAGAAAATAAATGTAAAAAGTTTAATTAGTATACTATAAGGGTATAAAATGTACTCACATTTTGTTCTTTTAATAGATTTTTCTAACTTTGAGTTAGGTCATTATTATTATTATTCAATGCTTATTTAATTTTATTACATAACTACATAAATTTGCAAAATTTATCTCATTTATAATAATATAATAATTATTTTCATCCTATTCTCTGAGTGTAATATTTATGAACAACTTGATATTTATTTTGAATTCTATATAGTTTTTAAATGCTGGGAATATAATTATGCTTTTATTTCAATGACAACCTTGTCAAATTGTCTAATCATATATTTTATTTGCTGATATTTAGAAAATATTCAATTCGATACTTCACCACTACTTTCAACTTCATAATACATACCTACCATATAAAGTTATTAAGATGTTTAAAATATAACGTTAATAATTATATCATTACTTTTCGTTATAGTTATGATTGTTATTAGGCATTCTAGAAGGTTAAGGCTTCAGTCATTTAATCTAAAAAGTATGCGCTTGTTAAAAAAGTATATTTAATTTGTGTACCTGATGTTGATTTCCATAAATAAGTGACACATTATAATTATTTCATTTAGTTATTACAATATTACTAAATCATTTTAAACCATATAAGGATTGAAGTACCTACCAAAAGTCTTGCGTACTTTTTATTAATTATAAGTTATAACTCATTTCGATGAAAACCTAATGCGATAGAAACAAACTATCCCGATGGCGTTTTTATGTATTACATAGCACACTAATTACATGTAAACTTATAATGGTAATATTTTAATTCAGCTTGGTTTGATTTAAAAAGAACATTAAAATAAATTGTCATAATAAATGTTAGCAAATGTTATATACTCGAAACATAATTCTTTATTATTAATACATACATACCTAAATATATTGATAGTAGGTATAATTAGTTTTGAATTGTAGCTCTTATTTTAGAACTAGTTTACAAGAGAACTATACACTTATAGTATTTGTTTTACTTATTAGGTTGGGTTTGAATATTTGGATACTTATTGACTATAACTATAGCTTATAATAATTAAATAATCGGTAAAATTATCGTTGACTTAAGTGGCGTTGTTTCAGTGTTTGGAAAAGAGGGTGGGGACAAAAATATTGACTGACCCACAATTCCGATTATACTTTTATTTCATTATAAATTCTTCTTTCTAAGAATTTTATATTTATTTTCATAAACAAAAATTATAATAATTGATATAAATTTGATAAATATGTCACTTAGGTACCTATATTTCCAACTTTATGAAGATTTGGTTGGGGGAAGGATTTTTCCCCAAGTTATGTTCTATTTACGCCAATATTTATAAAGTAAAAATTAATTTATATAAAATAAATAAAAAAGACAGTAAATTAGTAATTAAAATAATCAACGTGTAGGTATACTATAATTACTATTAGTTAAGTTATGATACCCTATAAATATTTACGTATTAGCTAAATTTTTAGTAATGGTGGTGGCGGCAAGAATCATGTTGGCGGACGTATTTTAAGGCTATAACTAGCTTGACACTGGGTCAGCAGCTTTTAACTGACCAGGAATGTTCACCAACCCTGATGATAAGGGAGCCCCAGTGCCCTACCATTGCCCCCGTAAAATGACGCCTCGAGCTCACTTTATTATTTGCAAAACATATAACGTCAATTACTGGGAGAATTATACGTTTGTTTAATTAGTGAATTGTTGTATAATAAATTTGAAGAATTCTTATACTTTAATAGCATGCGAGTGGAGAGAAAAACGAATGCATTTAAACTCGGCAGTACTTTATAATACATAATGGGGCTTATACAGTTTTCACCGGCAATCAGATGTAATTATGCTTATGAAACGACTTATGTGTGCTGATTATCGCGAACAATAGCAAACGAAACAATATTGTTTTTCCCGTCAATCTTCAAGGATATATTATGGTGGTCTCAAGGATCGAAAATTGTATCTTTAGTTATTCAGAAAAATAATAAAATTAATTAAATATGTGAATACATGTACTCGTGTGTGTTTATTTTTGTTCTGTACGTAGTCGAAGAAATTCAACTGAAAAATCGTTGCGAAAATGATTATATTTTATGTGTGTATAAGTGACCTTAAAAGTATTGACCGAGTCGAAAATATTATCTTATTTATACATAGATTTCTACTTATCATTCTTGATTTCAATTTCAACGGATTTATAATGAATTATAGTAGTAATATATAAGCGTTTATTTAAAAATCAAAATTGAAGAGACTCTATAATATAAATATAGATTACAGAGCAACCAAATTTCGAATAACATTAACACTATAAAACTAAAATTGTTTAAAAATAATAATAACTAGATACACTTAAACGCGTGTTACATAAACTGTGTAATAATAGTGTGTAAAATGAAGATGGTTTGCTTAAAATTAAAAGTATTATTATATTTTACGTAATTGGTCATCATAAAATATGATATATTACTATTACCTATATAATATAATATGTACAATATACCTACATAATACAAGTAGATTTAAACATATTTTGACGATTGGAGTATAACTACTACCTTACGTTACACAGTGAGTTAAAGTATATTGTATCGTAGTATTATTGAATTTACGAATTATTATCAAATATATATGAGTCATACATGCATATCACATCATATGTTATACCATTCCATATTTCCAAGTAAGCACGCATTTTCTAACTATATACCTGATATTTAACGAGGACTGAAATTTATTTTTGTTGGTTTTCCTTGTTAACATATCAACTTCATAAAATTCATGAATTACACTTGCCGATTTCTAACTACTGAAACAGCTTTTAAATTATATTACAATAATCATTATATATTTATATACTTATGATGTATTCACGCCTGTAAAATGTAAATTTCTAGCAATTGGCATGCTGCAGTCGGAGCGCGGTTGTCAATCGCGGCAGAAATCATTTTCACTTTTCAGATTACTTCTGTCGTCTTTGTTTCACTTTCAACTGTGCGTGTGAATACATAAGATGTCATAACGGTTGAGACTTATAAACGCCCCGGAGGGTCATCGCAATTGTCCCGGCTGAGAGAGCATATTATTGCTACGTTTCATCACGTATATACATAAGTATGTACTACGTTTTGGTACACACACGCATACACGTATATGCGTATTCGTATACTTCGAAATTAATATTATCATTTTTCGCAATGGCAATAATAATTGTTAATATCAATGAACACAACAACGATTATCGATGTACACACCGCGCGCATTTGACGACGGATAGATCCGTTCGTTTTCTGTCCTTTTGTTTTCATTTCTCTGTCGACTTTCACACGTATATACTATTATGGTCGTACACATGCCCGTATAGTGTCCATACAAAGTGCATTACGCGTACAGCCGTTCGGATAATTAAAATATGCGCCTCGGAGCAACATTTATTATGATAGGCACCGCATCTAAGGTCAATTCATAATACTATATGCGTGTAATAAAATTGAATGGAAAAAAATCATATTTATCTACATGTTTTTGTGCTTTTTTGCCGGCGTGCCGTTCAACTCTTCCAACCGTGACCGCTGCAACGACGGAAAAATATATTATTATTATTATTTATTATTATTATTATTATTATTATTATTATTATTATTATTATTGTTATATGCATTATACCATTGGCCTCATTTGCGCTCGCGCACACTCGCATTATTATTGCGTTCTTCTTTTTTATGTCTTATTACTAGGTACCATGGACGGGATTGTTGCTACGATATATTATAATTAGAAGAAGAAAATAATTATATTCAAACCAATGACATCTTCCCTGAATGCGTTGTTTCGCAAATCAAAGTTGCGGCTTAATAATATTATACCTCCAGGAGTGTATGAACGCGAATTTATTTTCTTGTCAATATGACACAAATTTACAACGTTTCATCGCTCATTTGAGATTTATTTTATCGATTTTACCTTTTTTGGTACAATACAATATTATTATTAATATTACTACTTCTACTGTACATGGTCAAATGTAATGCTTATGAATTTTTACATTACAAATAATCTATAATATGATGATATATACACCGAACCTATTGGGTATTGGCTATAGTTACTATTGGCGTATTTTAAATATTATTGTTATTTATGATGAAATTAAATTTAGTGTACTATAATTTTTAGCAGATTACAAATACATCGAACATTCTCGTTACAAATGCTAACAACTCTAAATTTTATTTTATTGTAAATAATAATAAAAATATCTGCATCTAATATTTTATTTTGAATTAAATATTTAATTCCCGATAAGAATGAAATGTGAATATTATGAAATAAATTTCTCTCGATAAGTTTATACTTCAACATAATTTTCACCTCATAAACGTGTCTTGTAGCTTGTTACATCATATTGTGCATGATTTAATGATTACGAAAGAGAACATGGTTCTAGATAAATTAGTAAATTCATATGATTATATCATTTTTCGTATTTATTGAAAACGATCAACGCAAATTGCAGTTTCATAGGTATTATACTATTATCTCTCATCAATAGTGCATAACTGTTTTTACCTCGAACAAATGAAATAAGTAGTCGGTGCTTTGATAGGTGACCACTAAAATAGGAAGTGTACTTATATTGTGGAGTTTATTATGACCCATTCACTCGTCATTCCTTGAAACGTTGATTTTACATCGAATACGCATTTATATGCTCAGTGGGGGTTATTCTTATTGATATCAATAATTTCCCATGACTAAAATGCGTGTTGATGATATTGGAAATGTTGGCAAATTATTACACGTTGCGCCTGTGAGAATATTATTTTTCAACTCTAGATGTTTTTCTCCGATAGCAGTATATTCTCTCAAACTCATGTGTGTTTTCATATTTTAAAATTATGAAGAAACTGACTACCCTTATGTATAAAATGCATTAGGTTTTTATTTGAACGCAACTACCATTTTTTTAGTATTATTAATTTTATATTAATTTTATAAACCATCGATTTGTTACCAGTTAAAGATAATTTTTGAATTAAATACGGAATTCGTTCCATATAATAGTATTATACTGTTATGTATAAAGTTGAACCGTATTAGTGTGATCACGAATAATTTTAATGCATGGAATATATCAATATGACAATATTATAGTACACATGCATTCAATAGCTTAACAAATAATTTTGTAGGATAGCATTGTGAAAAGGTACTTCACTACTATAAAATTTGACAAGCATTTTAAACATTTAAAAGATTTGAAAATTTTCTAAATATTATAATTTTTTAAAATATACCTAGATTAGTTTTTTTTTATTAGAAAAAAATATAATATTTAATCTGTAGTTTTTTTTACAATAGGTGATTTTGATATATTTATATGTACAAAGCTTGCAGCGTGGGAGAAAAAGGTGGCCCGTGACACTACTTCAAATTAGAACTTAGTTTTTTGGTGTTTACGCCGGTCACCGAGGTAGGTTGTAAAAGAATTCGAGGGAGGAGAGAGTAAAAATAAGAGAACTTGAATGATTTATTTTTATTTTTTTTATTTTATTGGATAAACGTTAATAGAATTTTTATGGAATTTTTTGTAGTGACTGGATGTTAGAACTGGAAATTTTCAGTGTCGTTGTTGAGTGTGCGATTTCTAAAATATAGGGAGGATTTCCAAGAAACAGATGCTTACGAGTTAAAAAGCTTGGAATATTATTAAATATGTTCCCCATATTTGTATACCATGTATGTTGTAGCTGGTCGGATAGTTTGTTTATAGATGAGAATTTTATTATTAAAAGAGAGATTAGAACGGAAGAGTTATGTGTATTTATGAAGTTTTAGATAAAGGGAACTGATTAAAGTTAGAATTTTTTTTTCCGTTTTATTTTAAAGAATAATTATTTTTGTAATGAGAATCTATTTTTATACATTTATTTTGGTTATTTTTCTAATAATTCAAAAACAAATTGTTAAGGATTTTTTGGGTTAATATCTAATAAACATAAACTGTACATTTTTATAACACTACACCTTATTTTTTTTTTCAATTATTTCATAATAACCGTTTTCATTGTTGTAAGTGATCTACGACTGAGGGGCTACTGAGTCGCAGTAGGTAATAAGTACACATCATGGGTCCATTATAAACGAAATACCACTACACAAACAATAAAAATACCAAACTAATATATTTGAAAAATCACTCAAGTAACAGTCAACATTTATATACTTTTTAATAAATTAGTTATATTTCGTTCATATAATTTATAATTTTTTCGTTTATAATTTAGTTCATATTTCAGTTTTCAATATAATGAAGTACAATTCAATAATGAAATTCGATCAAACGTCAAAATCTTATACTATAAAAGCATATTACGATTATCTATGCAACCAATAAAATATTTAAAATTAATATTACTAACCGCAATCGCGACGAAGTAGTTAAAATACAAAATACAATTAGCAACCTTCAAATCAAAGAAATTGTATAAATATGTTATTTGATAGATGATATTTTTATGTAAATTTAAGTATTTTAAAACTTGTATAGGAATGCAACTTTTTTTTAATCAAGTAAACAACAATTCTAATAAAGGATTTATTTTTAAACCTATGAAATTGAAATATAATATTAGGTATTGGATATTTGTTTATGAGATGAATAGTATGATTAATTTATAAATTGAAAATATTTACTCAAGGATAGTAAGAACCGTTAAATTTTATAATTATTAAAATACATAGTAAATTATTTACAAGATCTCAAGGTTAGATTTGTTAGATTACTTATCTATACAAAATATTGAACGTACACTTTTCATTAAATTTGGTTAATTAACTTTAATAATTACATATTTTTATTCATTAGAAATTAATTTGACTTGATGTCTTGCAGATCTAACTTATAGTATTCATGTTAATAATGGTATACATTTTTTTCCTAGATAATCAAGTAAGTCATCAAAACAGAATTCCAAGGACTACATCTTAAACATCTTTTAATTTCGAGTATTAGTGCATGACTTATATAACATCTGCGCATGTATGTACTATTCTAAATGTTATTACACGTTATATTGTATCAACGAAAAATAACAGCTATTAGAAGGAAAATTATTAAAAACTAAACCTTGTTATTATGTGACGTATGTGACGTACATGTTCATGTAATGGTTTTTTTAGTAATCCAGAGTATATCAAATTGCATATGTAGATCCATGTTAAGTAATCGAGTGTAATTATAATGTAAAATCCAAAATGTAATATACCTAATTTAAGTATATTTTCGTGAAATTGGTGCTATTTTTTAATAAATTCAAATTTGTAGAAATAATTATTTTTGCAGAGAATATATTCAGCAGACAATAAAAATGTTTTATATGTATCTGATAATATAAAATAATGCTGGTAGTTCAATTAATAATTTTCTATTATTCTTAAGCTCAATGGAATTAATTTTAAACGTAGGTTTAACACTTGCATTTTTTAATAATTCCTTTGGCCTTTATATATTAAACAACTGCGTCTGGTTTCCGTACAGAACATGAAAAACAAGACTAAAATACTTAAATTGGCTCATTAATCATTATATTTAAAATAGTTATAAAAATATATTAATATTTATAATACATATTATCTCACATCACGATCAAGTAATAAAAATAAAATATTTATTAATTTTTTCAGATTTGTCCACCTACGCATCTGATTTACGCGGTCGTAATTATTCGTAATAATAGGTTTTACCATTTTCATTCGCTTATATGGCTTTACCCGTATGAACTGATAAAGTTCTAAATTATTTACCATAACCTAGTTAAGTTTTTGCTTTCAAAATCTTAACACAAATAAATAGACAGCCTTATAATTTAAACAATATGTAGTTTTCTCTTACGTATCTTGTCCGTCTATCTCAGGAATTTTGACAATTATATTCTATTACGTTTTTATTTCAATTGTGGCAGATAATTAGACATATCTAACACCAGTTGACAGGTTTATTATTTATTGTAGATTTAAAGGAAATGCTTACAACTAGAATCTTGAACAATGACACCCCTTCATAATGATTTTGGACAGTAATAATAATATTTTCTGACTAATCATTTGTATTATATTTTAAGTTATTTTGTAATATATATTTCCAGTAGTCAAGATAGTAATAATACCTATCTTGGTATGGATTTCATATTTTAAATATTGCACCGACGGTATTATAATATAATAATAATTTACTAATTTACATCATTATGAATACGATATTTTGGACATAATATTATCATGTCTAAACTGAATTAAATGATCCATCCCCGTCATACAAGTGCCGACTTCTTAGAGGCGTATTTTTGGCTATACATTCAATCAAATAATGTTAATTGACTTATATTTAAATGTTTGATACATATAAAATTAACTTGTAGAAAATGATCCAGGACTCATATACATTTTATTGAAGATTAAAACAATCTAGTTTCAGTTATTAGCTAATTACATAACTTAGTATTTTGTTTTAATATTTTATAATCTAAGGACTGCAATTAACCATATAATATAAATATTATATTTCATTATTATTTCATTCAATGTTTTATTCATAAACTTATTATTTTTATTTTTTTAAATGAATTCATTTTGCCATTTTGGGGGGTTAGGAAAAATATTGGAGATGAGTCCCATAAATCTTCCATTATATAACCTTACAAATTAAATTCTTATAATTATACTTTTGTGTAAATGTGTAATATATAGTAGATAACCCTGAGCCTTCATACGAGTATGTCTCAGTGAGGCCCAGTAATCTCATAGATTTTAATTTAAATAAAATAATAATAACATCAATACTTTATTTATTGCACTGTTTAGTGTAATGAAACAATATTTTAGAATGCCTATTTCCAACGATTGTTTCAAACCATTAAAAGCTGAAGTAAATTTTATGAGTCAGTTTTTCCTATGCTGAATACATTTTTCATTTTTATTTGATTTCATTAATACGGTTATCTGTATAACTGTATGTTTATTAAAGAATAAGAATAAATGAATTAGTCAAAAATATGTTTAATCAATATTTAAGAAGTTATCACATAATTGAAATGTATGGTTCATTGTGTACCTAATAAAACATAACCGATCAACAATGAATATACATTTTATTATAAAATAATTTTATAATCTACTTTAATTTTTTAGTCTTGGAATCTGTATAAAATGTGTGTGCAACTAAATAAAATCATTTTTAAAATAAATAAAAATATTTATAAACTAACATTTCATATAATTTCATATTAGAAGTAAACAAATCTACATCCTATATTATTACAGTATTCCTCACTCAGTCACATAAAAGAAATAAACATTACATGACTAGCATATTACATATTAAAACAAAAATATTTATTTGAAATAAATAATATGATATTTAACTTAACATTTTTTTTTACTTAATGAAAAATAATGCTAAACAACTAATTAGGTTAAATGATGCCATGATGGCCCCAGGGCCGTAACAAGGTTTGTCGAAGAACCATCAAATTCAGTATATTTACGGTTCAGCGATTTTATGACCTACTGATTAATAGAACGCGCTTTCGCTTTTATGAGGTCTCCCGGAAAACTATGTTATATAATTTTAAATCGAGTGTAAAATTGTTGTTTTGATTTAATTATTATATGCAAATATTCTATTTCTACAGTGTCAATATTGGGTTCAAGTTGGCATGTAGCTGAGACTGTAATAACCAGTGCTTATCGAGCACTCTCCAAAGAACTGATTACTGCAGAACTCGGAGCCTACGTTGGACTTGGTCATATCAACATAACTCTTAGTGGTAATTATCAATTTTGTCTCGATTTTCGATTTATTTTCAGATGAATCCGACTTATGAATAACAGTACCATTGCTCCTAATTATTTTTTTTTTCGTAGCTGTGCCAGTTGATAATTCCTCGTCACCGTTAGAAGATATTAGTTTCAATGAGCGTTTCTCTTGGCTAGGAGCTCATGAGATGGGCGAAAGTTACCAAGCTGCTCTGTACCGAGGTCTCCCTTTTCCCATACTAACTGTAGCCGAATACTTTAGTTTGGGCCAAGAAGGGTTTGCTTGGGGAGGCCAATACAGGGCTGCAGGATATTACGGTAGCATATTCTTATGGTAAGTACATAATATTATTTCCTATACATCTTATACAGATTTAGACTATACGTATGCACCTAATAATATAAATTATAATATTCGAACACGTTCCACGTTTTATATACCCATAATTTCATCATTTTTTATTTAGGTGAAACCTCATAGTTACTTTTAAATCATAAATTCTGAAGACATATAAATAATAATAACCTAACCTTTACGTTTTTGAAAAAATTCGCAGGACAGCGTTCGTGTTATGGTTCCTAATGAATGTACTGCTGATTGTCGTTCCTCGGTATGGGGCATATACTATGATTGCCACAGGAAGTTTTATGGTTGGAGCTACTGTCGCATATCACTGTATGCTTCCGTGGGCTCCTCTAGTTATACGTTTCCAAGACGATAAATTCTTACTGTTTAGGCTTGGCTGGTGTTTCTGGTTAACGCTTTTCACAGGTATATTTTTTCTACACTATTGCCGTGTATATGAGTACAGTACCTCCATATACTGTATGCGAAATAATATTTTATTCTTAAACGTGCTACCTATAATGTATAATCGTCCGCCTCGTTCGCTTTGTTTTTTCCACAGGTCTACTGAGTATTGCTGTTGGAACGATAGTCGTAGTCATTGATTGTGTCTATCCGCACAAGTTTTCCACCATTCTCGAAGTGGATTTCGACACGCCATATGACCGACATATCATAATCGAAGACAGCATCCACCGGAAAAAACGCGTCGGAAAAAGCTTGGAAGAGCCCGAAGGTCTTGGTCGTAGGATATTAAGGTTCAAACGTTAAACGCATTGGTTGACCTTGATTACATATTTCGTATACCTACTTCATTTTTCAGGCGACTTTCGTCGAAAAAAGATGATGACGTCAACAATCATATGAAACTTGCCGGCATAGATAACCGAGGATACGAACTGGACGCTCAGCCTCCGAATTCACCATGGAGATTCCCATACAACAGACCTGCTGTGCAAGGAGTGAAGTTTAATAGGAGCATATCGCAAGACTCGATGACTAGCCAAACATCAAATTTGGCAGTTGCTTATAACAACCGCGACAAGAGTAGGCTTTCCATATTGAAAATGTCTTCACAGGGTAAACGGTAATACATTCTTCAAGATCCGGAAGATATTTTTATTTTTTTCTATTGTGTACCTCATTGTATTTAATTCTTGTTTACTTTGTTATTAGACACCTTCCTGGACAAGCAGTTGTTGTAGATAGAGCTAAAGAAGTGTCTATGTGGTAAAACTACTAGAAAAAAAGTGCCAAGCAAAACAATTTGTGAAAATTTTTTTGAAGTCTGATCGTAGACATAGATATTATACACATATATACTATTAATGTATTAGGTATATTACATAAATTACAAAATTAAAGTCATAATAATTATATTGGAAACTATCATAATAATAATTGTACAGGTTTTTGTAAGCCAAACTAATAAAATGAAAAGTTTTAAATTCTGGAATATCGAGTTTAAACTTTAAACATAAATTATTTAATTTAAAATAAAGTATAGGTACACCAATATACCTGTATCTTTTTATAAGCTACAAGATTAAAAGTGTCTAGAAAATTAAGGTTATAGTTTTCCAACAATATATTGTGATTATAATTATTGTAAGTTACCTATATTTATTTATTAATAATATTATAATTTTTGTAGTAATTTTATTTGGCTAATTTTCAAATCAAAATTTTTATTGTATATAATTATAATTTATTATATTTTACAAACATTAATGTACTTTTATTTTTTTTTTTTTCGTTATATTTTGTACAGAAAATATTGTGATAAATGGAATTAACATATCATATCTACTATTAATATAGAAAAAATAAATAAAGTACGGACAAGATACCAAGCTAGACAAGCTTTATATAAGGCATTCTTCTCATTTGACTCACTTTAAAGAATGCTGTATTTTTTACTATATGTATTATATAACGAATGACTATGTTATATTGAATTTAAAAAAACAATATTCAGCTTTAGATTCTCATAGAACATATTTTAATGAAAATAAAAACTATGTTTTAAGAACTTCTTTTTTTTTTTTTACACTTACCAGTTGAAAAAAGTTGAAAATTTTCTCTTTCCTATACGATAATTGTAACTCAAGTTCAAGTCTTACATTAAATTTTCCCTAAGATTTTTCAATAATTTTTTGTTTACATTTAAAAAGTATTACTACATTTCAAAATAATTCTGTCTAAAGCAGATACTATAATATTTATCTGAGTTCATCTCCTTCAAGTCATTTGTTGTTTTTGATAAAAACTTAATTTAATTTATCAATAATTTACTATTCAATGTAGTTATGGCGTTAAGTTGATGTATCTTTAATAACTGTAAAAATACTAGTATTATTAACATTTTTTTTTTTTTTAATAATTGTTCTTATAGAATTATTCTTAAATTAAAGCATCTGTACTTCTGTATTTATATCTATACTACAATATAAATTGAAGTCGCTTTTTTTTGTTCGGAATAAACTCCGAAACTACTTATTGGATCGTTGTGCAGTTAAAGAGGACACCACAGAGAAGGTTTTAGTCCGATAGTTAATTAAAATAAACGTGTAAATTGTATACCTATCTATCTATATACTACGCACTCACCGAGGACGTGTTATGATCCGCCCGAAGCCGAACGGGTCTTTTCGCACATCTATACTATTATATAAAATTGTAAGTAGTTTTCTATGACCGCGCTAACCGAGAAAACTACTGAATCGATTTGGCTGAATTTTTTTCTGTTATCTCTGACAGTCTACTGAAGGTTTTTGTACCACTTTTGTTAATAAAAAATAAGTATACAGTTCTTGAGAAATTTAAGAACAAAATCAATTTCTGTGGCTCTGCAAGAACAGACCTTTTTTATCTTCCTATTTTATGGCAACACTACCTATTTATCTTTTTTCCATTTTTTTTCACTAAGTTGTTCCAAATACCCTCCTCAATGTCGCCACATTACCCGATTTTTAATTTTTTTATCAGGGTTACAGGGGATTGTAATGTTATGTTCCGATTATGTGATATTTCAATACGTTTTCATTGACCGTTTTTTCGTATTAACTTGCCAATCACATCAGATAGAAATTTGAATAAAAAATTCCACATATCATCGTCCGAAGAAAAAATAAACAACTAACCACGGGCGAAGCCGTGACGGGTCAGCATATAACATTATAAATCTGACCAAAAAGAAATATTAATTTTTTTTTTTTTAATGAGCTTTTAATATTATAAAAGTAAATAACTAACATATTATTTTGATAAGCTTCAATAATTATTTTGAAGTTCCTCCGATTCTTTGATGTTAAGTTTTCAAATGCAATACTGCAATGAGTGCAATGATTTGTCATTCTAGATACAAAATGACTTCAAATATAAATTTAACTACTACTTATTGTACCATTTGGTTCTTTTTTCTTAAACTCCCTTTGTTCTAAAATAACTACAGTAAAATGAACTATATCAAACAAACCATGTTTCGTGGTTTACTTAATTTATTGAAAAAGGTCTCTGATACAATAATCACTGAAAACATAATATTTAAGTCGGAGATCTGCAGTAAAATTTAAAACTAATTCTCACGCACTGATTTAGCAAATTATATATTTTTAACCATGTGTGTAGTGTTAAAAGTCTTACAACATATTATTATTATGCAACTGTTATGCAACTGGCATCGAAAAAGAAAGATGATGTATCCATTGAAAAGTGTTCCTGACAAAATATAATATTACCTATTATATTATGTACTAGTCGGCAAGTCGCGGAATATAAATTCCATCGTGGAAATAAGATAAAGTCCTCTACAAACATCAAACGGATATAAATGTTGTTCCGGTAATAGCAAAAGACGTGTCTGCTCCACCATCGAGCAACGCACTGCAGTTTTCTTTCGGGAAGTCCGCAGCAAACTATATTGCTGAGTTGAGCAAAAAATGATTATTTAATTATCTGTTTTCCCGTCAATATGCGGTCGTCGTTTTCGCATGAGATGAATGGAATAATAAAAAAAAAAAAATGGATGAAACTCTTAGGTCATGGGATAAGACTCCACAGTCGGGCCTCGGGTTATAGTATGTTAGATACAGGGATACCAAGGTGACCAATATTCCTGCATTGGTATTTTAAATTTGAAGCCAATGTAAGTGAGTACTACCTATTACATGATGTCCATTGCTCTCGAAAAAAAAACCATTTTTAGTGAAAAAGGTGCAAGGATGGATCAGTTTATGTTTATATTCATAAAAATTAATGATACAGTACTTAATACGTATTTCATAATAAAGCAAGTTTAATTTTTATTAAAAACTGTCTGCAACTGTAAACGCCAGGTGTTCTCTGTAATTCCGTAGTTGTATCTATTAGCTATGTCTAATATATCTATATGACTATCTATATATGTATAAAATTGAATTACTGCAGCTCGTTAGTCTCGCTAAAACTCGAGAGCGGCCGGACCAATTTGGCTAATTTTGGTCTTGAATTATTTGTGGAAGTTCAGAGAAGGTTGAAAAGTTGAATAAATATCAAAGTTTTTCGTTAACAACTTTCATATTATCAATCTATATATATATATATAAATGAATTTCTGTTCGTTAAAAATAATAAAACTTTACAATTTACGAATTTACAATGTCGAAGAGAAGACGACCTGACATAGGTCAACACAGTCAATCAGATGTGTGAAGAGCTCCGTTACGTGCTAACCGCACTGATGACCAGAGAGACAGATCAAGAAAATAGTCGTATTGCTTATTGCTATGTCAAAATTGCGTTCTTTGCGTTTCTTGCGAGTTTGGTATAAATCAGTGAAAAAGTCTCAAGTCATGAATTACAAATATGAAATATTAATATTAATCAACATTTAATTTACACAAAACAAAAAAAATTATTATTAAAATATTTTAACTGTTATTCCGGGTAAAAGGACTTAAAAAGGTATTGCTTCCACAGCGATTTAAACACAAAATGAATTTAACATCACTATAATTTCTCTGGGCAACGCCGGGTAACTCAGCTTATGTATAATATATATGTAAATATGTTCTGGTAGTTTGTTTTAATTTCATGCACCTAATTATGTATTAAATATAATTCAATTGCACGATAACAGTCTTGTATTTACAATTTGTGTACGTGAGCTGCTTTAAACTTCTTCATAACTCTTCGTACTTTGATAAAATGTTACTCTAAAAGATAATAAGTAATAATGTAGTAATACTAGTTTTCGTTACTAGCCGTTGACCAAATTTTAATTAGCCAATAATATGATTTTACCTATATGAATGCAAATTTCACCCAGTTAAAAATTGTCTCAGCATACGTCGTAGTATGTATCAATGGTGGATTTACAGGGGGGGAGTCATAGGGTCTGAACCCCCATAAACAGATAACAGTTTACAGAGTGTACCGAAATTAGGTATAAATGGTATACCTATTTTTTTTTTTATATTGGTAAATACAAGGACGATTAATCCACCTTGGTATACGAAGTTTCATTTATGTACATTGTAAATTATTTGATGATAATACTTTAATACAATCATGAAATAATAATTAATTTATTATCGACGTATTTTGGACATTATAATTCAAGTATTAATATATTTTATTAGTGTATTACTATATTTACAATTAATAAAATATAATGATATTAGGCTGATTAGTCTATTTCTGCAGCCTGAAGAATAATGGGAATAGTTTGATTTTTATATATTATTGCCGCCATCTAGCGGGAAAAAATGTCCAACTTCATACCAACCATTGCAGAGATAAACAATACAATAATAATATATTTTATTTCATTCATTTATCATTTTTGATTACGTGTTGTGCCTACAACAAAAATGTTTTCCGGGTTTTTTTGAATGTCGGATTCTTAGCCGTAGGTGGGACTCCTCTAATCCTGTTCTCGTTCTCTTTCTAATCGTCCATTACGATTCGGTTGCACAGGTTACATTTTTCCCGGACAAGAGGCAATTCTCCTTGATCTCCTTCACGTGCCCTCGTTACTCGTCTAATGGTCTTGACCGTTCTTTGTTATTCTGTGTGTCCGTAATCTGTTATCAGGTAATCGCACTGTGCTGTACACAAATTCAAAATAGTAAACACAACGATCTGCTGAGGAATAGAAAATCAAGTGTCATTTTGGATTAAGTATAAAAAAATTTGTACGTAATCCGTCGTACCATCATTATTCGTTAGTAATAATAAAATGTACTTCAGTGATTCCGGAAACGCAATCTCATTCATTGATCACGAAAATGTTTCAATTTCAGATCCTTTCAGGACTCAGTGAATCTTCTCAAGTGACAATGTTGCCACGTACTTGTCGGATAAATGTGTACCTGCTTGCATTGTGATTACATTTACCTAAGTCATCAAACATGTCTACAGAAAAAATTGATTACGATAAACTGTAAGTTTTTAAAATCATAATATTTAGTACTACTGTCTACAGGTATGCAAACATCATAATAATTCATATACATTCAGTTGATTGTAATTGACAATTGTGTACTTAAACAACTTGTACAACATGAACGATAAAAGTTGATTTGAAGTTGAGATAGATAGGAATATTGTATGTTACAAGAAAATAAGTTCAAGAGCCCTAAAAATTCACAACTTGTATTTTATTTTTAAAGTTTGTAAGAATTTGCTAAATCTTCTCCTGATCTATAAATAAATCTACCATTAATCCTACTGCTGATGTGATGTCTGTATACTTTTTATACCTATTTATATTCATATAACCATAATATTTATTATTTTCTTGTATAGAGTTAAGGATCATCTGCGTTTGCGACTAATAGAATCAGGTTGGAATGATCAACTAAATCAATTAATTCAAAATGCTATTGTAAAACGGGTAGAAAATGGTCAGTCAGCAAACACCATTAAGTTTGAACAGTTGTACAAAGACGTTATTGATTTTGCTCGTGGTGAGCATTTGGACATGAGTATTATAGCCTAATAAAACAATTAATTTTTTTTATTATTCAAAATGTCATATGTTGTATTAAACTTCAGTTTTTTAGCTTAACTTTTTTTAATTTTTTCTTTTGTTTTTTTTTTTTTTTTTTTGTCTAATTAATACCTAAAAAATATATATAGTTTACCAAATTGATTGGTGTATAGTTTATCATTGCTTTAGTTATTAATTAGTGTTTTATTATTTAAGGGATTGAATTATGATGGGTTATTATAATAATAACAAACTAATAGTACATTTTACATATTTGAATAAAATTCTACACAATTATAAATTATAATATAAGTATAATTTATATATTTGTATGATGTTTTCAAAGGTGAACTAAAATTTTGAAAATTTTCTAAGGCTATGTTCATAGAGTTCAAATATGTAAATATAAATTAATAATCAAGAACCTCCAAAATAATATGCAGTGCTGACTACTTGTTCTCCTCTGTATATTTTTGTATTTTACATTTATATTTATTACTTATATAACAGTACTTAGATCTTTAGACTTATTATAAACTAAATCTTTTTATTTACCTATACATTTTACATAAATAATATAATTGAAGCTGGAAAATAGCAAAGTAAATTCTATTCATAGTCTTAGAAATATTTGATTTATATGTAAATTAAATTAAAATTTAATATATTCATATTTAATAAAATTTTATAATTCTCAATACTTCTATTCAAAATGTTTCCCCTATTATTATAATTGGTATTAATTATTTTATCATTTTATTATTTTAATGTATAATGTATGCTATTTTATTTAACATGTAAATGATTTCTAATATAGAAAATTATTTGTAAATATTAATAATCATTTGATCTACTATATATATCAAGTTTGTTATGTAAATTTAAGTTATTATTATGTTCTATCAATTTGTGCTAGGTATTAGAAAAACTATTTTTATGGTATCAAAAATTATTTATCCTGAAAAAAAGTACATATATATATATATATATATATATATATATTATTGATACACCTATGTCCAACACACACACACATATATATATATGTGTGTTATAATATAAATATTATTATATTATAACATATATTTATATATATATGTGTGTGTGTGTATGTTGGGCATAAGTATATCAATAAGTTATTAATTGTTTTAATAAACTAATAAAAACTTATATTCAATACTCAATAAATCACATTTTACATTTTTTAGTTTTTAAATAGGTAAATGTATTTTTTTAAATTACTGAATATATAAAAAATAGCGAGTTTTACAATCTTACAGCTTATAATCTTATAGTTAATATTTATTTAATTTTTTTTTTTAACTCTTATTCTAATTACTCTACTTATGTATCTCAATATTTATTATTTATATATAAAAAAATAAAAATGTTATGTTTTATCATTTAGGGCTTTATTAACTGTCATAAAAATAATAGCTCAATTTTCAGTATAACTATTATATGACTACATACTATTATGATTTTATAATAAAAATATTTAGTTTTAATTAAATTAATAAAACAAATGTCATTAAGCTTAACTTATTTAGTCAATCGTTTTGAGATAATTTATAACATTGAGTATTAATTAAACCTTTACTATATATTTTATAATGTGTTACTATTAACTCACTACGTATAATTTTGTTCATAATTCATATATAAACTGTTGGTAATTTTTAATTTTTTTTTAATTTCTAGATGCAATAACAGAAGAACTTGAAAATGAATTTCATCAGAAAATTGGAGTATATCTATCACTAAATCCTTCTAAAGAATCTAGTTCACCAATCGCCTCACCTAATTCTCTTTGTGGTTCTTCTGATATTCCTATGGAAGTTTCTTCTGATGTTTCGTTAAATGGTACATCTGATATTCCTCCTAATATTTCTTCTGATATTCCTTCTAATATTCCTTCTGATATCCCTTCAGATGTCCTTACTAGTGATGATTCAATGATGGAAGCTGAATGTTCATATAATCATTAATTATTACAAAATTAATTTTTGTAATCTATAAATAGGAAACAACGAACATTTAAGAAGAAAAATAGTGATCATTGAGTGATATAATATTTTTATTTTAATGCTTTTTTTTTTATACTGATTAATATTTTAAGACAATAATAAGCTGAATATTTTGTAAACAATACTTGTTCCTTATTAGTTATTTTATTTATACCTAACTTGTATGTTAACCTTTATTAAATTATTATTTATATTGATTGAATTATGAATCAGCATACTTACTTATAAATGTATATAATACTAATGTATACTTAATTCTGTGATTATTATTGATTTAAAATAAACTTAAAAAATCATCTAAAAATGGATATTAAATGAATGTGTTTGAATCATATTTACCATTGTTTTTGCCTGATCAAAACTTATATAACTTAATATAATAAACTGTATGTGGTAGTGATATGGCTGTGTATTAAATTTTTGTTAGTTATTTAATCGTTAATAAAATATTTGATAAAAAATCAATAAATAAGAAAATAAATGGGCAAGAGTATTATTATCTCTTAGTTTAAAAAAATGTTCCAATAACATAAATAATAGAAGATTATGGTGTAATGTCTGCAATGGTATGTAATTAATATAATAATTTATAGGCTGAGCAATTGTAAAGTTTATTCACCTCGACCAATTATATAATAAACTATTTTCAATAATTAATTTCAGATAAAAAAAAATATCCCATTACTTAAATTTAACATCTTAGTTTTATGAATTCTAAAAAATAGAAATTTTAATATGATAAAGAATTACAAAGTAAACACTTTTATTAGTATAGATGGATAAATTAGCAACAGTCAAGGTGGTCCAGCAATTGATTTTTGAATAAAAAAAGAAATAATTGCAATAAAACAATGTCAAATTGTCCAGTGGTTTGAAGTCTACTATGAACAAATATCATTATTATGATGCACGTGAATCGTGTACCATAAAACATATGCACAGGATTAGAGTTATGCAGTTAGGTTTGTAGTTAAAAATGAACAAGCATTTTAGTAATATTATTGCCATGTTGAAACGTTGAATTATTCGCGAAGTCTCGAAAATACGTTTTGTATTTGGCTGGTTTTTTTTATCTATTTAATTTTATTTATTTTAAGTGACTGCTTCAATGAATGTTCACTGTGTTCGTGTTCTTATTATAAAAAAAGCCATTAATAAGACATAAAATACCCATTTGCTTCCTACAGACTTCTACGCAGACATCCCGCAGCACGGTTGATTAAATTGTAACAACTTGGGTGCGAGTATTTTGAAAAAAATGAAAAGAAACCACTCCTGTATGACAGTGTACCTACTTACTGCAGACACGATTTCTCTTTCATTTAGATCATTCACTGGAATACTCGAATTCTTCGGTTGATGATTTATCGGAAACGTGCCATTAATAATGTTGTAACAAATATATTTTATTCGTTTTTGTTTTCTTACACCAGGCAGATACGATCAACTATATTTGAGTATTTCATTATTTTGTTAATTATTATCAATAAAAAATTGTCAATGTATAGAATGATTAGGTACCTATATATTATAGTGTATAAATACACGTTTACACGTTCATGTACAGGGTAATCCATCAAAAAAGTAATTGTTTAAAATATAAGTGATCGGGTATTGATAGGCCATTTTTATCATTTTGTCATTGTCACTTTATTACTACACGTCTACACCCACTGTGTTACAAAATAAAATATTTGAAAAAAATATCGTCCAAATAGACAATAATTTCCTCAATAAAGATTTAAGATTACCTACATATTTAGTACTTGTATCGCTTATCAAAATAGAGTGTGCCTACAATAATTCAATTTTTTTTTTTTTATTAAAATATTTAAAAGAATATATATAGGTAATATGTTTTTATTATTATGTGTAGTAACTAGTAGGTAATGTATTTTTAATACCTAATGAAATGTATCTTTATTATTAAAACCAAATTAATTAAATACTGAACAGTGAACACACATTTATAAGCAGTCAGCATTCAGCTTATAAGACCAACATATGAAAATAATATAAATAATAATATTATATTTACTATGAACCTACTATTAATATAATTATAGTTTTAAATGTGACAAATAGTTTTTATTTTATATTGTACAATAAAATACTTCGATCTACAAATTGTAATCTAACATAGTATTTAACATAAAATGTTTTATATTTTGATTGTGTTAGATAATAAACGCAACAGTACTTTACACATATCAGTAAGTATATGTTTGTTGATTTTGAATACTCAATTGTTCATTTTTCTGATTGATCATTTGATCTTTATTATTATTATATTTAATTTTAATTGCCTTTGTACCATAATATCGTGTTCGATTTCATGTAAAGTTATTTTAGTTATTTCTATTCAAAATCATAAATCATATTGTAGTAAGAAGTACATAAATTCATTTAAAAAAAATGTACTTGGCGATTTTTCATTTTGAACCCATAACTTAAAAAATATTGTATTGGACTATTATTTTGATTATTTAGAAGTTGGAATGTAATATTCAACTATAAAACATTTCATGTTGGCAAACGTCTCAGAATAATAAGTGCCCTAGAAACTTCTAAGTAAAGATTAAACATGAGAATTATCATATGATGAAAATATAAATATTTATAATTATTATTTATTGCAAGTGTATGGTACTAAAAAACGTTCTATATGTAGGTACACTGTAAATGTCAAGTACCTAAGTACAAAGCTAAGTAGGTATGTCATTAAATTTTCTTAGTGAAACATTTAAATATGCCTATCAAAATATTTGCGGTGAATGATAAATTAAGATACCTAACGTTTTTTGAATTGCGTTCTGTAAACATTATAAGTATGTTTTAAGTTTTTCAAGAACAAACCGATACCTAACTCGACACATTTGATAATCTATTATTTTTGTTTAAAAGTATCCAATAATTCTGTTCGTTTCCGATTCCGGAAACTGTCAAGTGTTGAAGTGTCAATACAACGATTGCAGTTATCTCCAAAAGCGGATTAGTATTCTAGGTTTATGGTTTTATACTTTTATGTAATGGCAACTGTGTATGAAAATAGCAAATGTGCCCGGTATCGTACAGTAGTATACTATAAGTTATTTTTTTTAATAGTTACAACACATGGAATCAAAGTCATAGTAAATATAAACTATAATACTTAATGAATAGTAAGTGATAACTAATAAGTATGTAATATAGTATACATTATATCTAGTACAATATGTCAACATGTCAAAATCTATACCTACTAAAAATTATGTTCAGTCTAATATATATAAGTATAATTACGTCTTGGCATGTTGTTGAAAAATGGATTGTTCACTTTATACTTATTTGAAAATAAATACATTTTAATTTGTTTATGTTTTCGTTTGTATATTATTTAGGCATTTGTGTAATTATACCTACCAAGATAAGTGTCGACGTCACGTCGTGACTCCACCTATGTTATATTATATTACTTCTACGTCCAATATGTTTATAACAAATGAATACGTCATACGCTTGTATTATTATGTAGACTTCTACACAATAATATTGACGTAAATATATTTCCAAAAAAACAAAATATTACTTAAAATGTTTACAATCGTATATTGAAGTTATTACGTTATTCGCGTTTTGATGAGTATTTTCAGAAAATTTTTTTATGCAAATCACGTACATAATAATTTTTAATAACGTATTATGCTAGTGTTTGTTATTAATTTAATTAATAGGTACTAATATTTACGAAATATAATAAACATTTTAAGATAATATTGTAAAAATGAATTATTACGTTATGTTGAAATCATAAAATTTTTTGTTCATGAACATTGTATAATGTTCATTAATATTCAAAACCATATATTATGACGGTTTTATGTTTTATCTTTCTATATTCTATTCTTTATATTTTTAAAGCATAATTATTATTATTCAGTTAAATCAAATTGTTTGTTGAAAACTAAATTAGGTACTATAAATTAGTTTTTAGGGTAATGATAAGACCGACATAAATACATAATATATATACATGTAACATGTATATAACTGTATATTTATATTCTTTATTAATGACTAACTGCCGATTATAGCAAAGTATAATGTAAGTATATTTATAAATACAAAATAGTATAGTAATATAGTCAAAAAAATGTATTATAAGAATATTATAACATATACCGTAGTATAGGTACAACCATTTTGTGTTCTAATTAGATAAAATTAATAAAGTTATATGTTTGGATTTTTAACGTTTTTTTTCGGAAAAATAATCTTAAAGATATTGGTTTCATGGTTTACTTAAGTAAATTTCTGAACAACTCTATACAATTTACAATAACAATAATGTTTCAATAATCACCATTCACCGTGAGCACAATATTTAAGTTGGAGGTCTGCAGTAAAATATAAAACTAGATTTCACGACTTCATGCACTGATTTCGTAAATTATGTTTTCAACCACTTGTGTAGTTTTTACTATCTTATTTTCAAATGCAATACTGCAATGAATGCAATGATTTGTTAATGCTTTTTAGTGTTTGTATGCCATAGAAGGAAAATATACTTTTGTACTGGCTTGTACTTTGGACATAGGATAACCTAGAAGCTTTTGTTTTAATGGCTACAGAAAAAAGTATTTTAAGTAATATACCACACCAAACTGTTATAGACTGTTTAGCCCAAAAAGGCAAAACACTCCACAAATTATTAATTCCTTGAGCCAATAAATAATCATTATCATGTATTTCTAAAATGTTTTATTTATCTTCTGTTAGTATTAATTATAATTTAAATATTCAACTGAGAAAATGTCTGGTATTTCAAACGTAAGTGCTGTAATAGTGTATTAGATCAGACCTTAGACAATATGTCAATATAATGCAAGCAGTTCCGGCAACGCCGTCGATATTACAAAAAAAAAAAAATACCTTAGACAATGGTTTATGGGCGATGGGTCGCTTAAAAAAAAATTCCCGGGCTGCTCTGGAAAAGCCAGTGCGCCCCTGTTTGTCATTCTAGATAAAAAATGACTTCAAATATAAATTTAACTACTACTTATTGTACCATTTGGTTCTTTGTTCTAAAATAACTACAGTAAAATGAACTATATCAAACAAACCATGTTTCGTGGTTTACATAATTTATTGAAGAATGTCTCTGATACAATAATCACTGAGAACACAATATTTAGGAGATCTGCAGTAAAGAGTAAAATTTAAAACTAGTTCTCACGCACTGATTTAGCAAATGATATTTTCAACCATGTGTGTAATGTTAAAAGTCTTACAACATACTATTACGGTACGACTGGCATAAAAAAAGACGTATACGTTGAAAAGTGTTTCTGAGAAAATATGTTACCTATTATATTATGTACTGGTCGGATAGTAAGAATGTAAGAATGTAAGAATAGTAAGAATGTAAGTCGCATAGTGTGAAGCCCATCATGGAAACAAAATAAAGTCCTCGACAAACATCGAACGTTACCGTAATACCGTGTAACACGCAGCTGTGAAAATTTAATATTTTGATTGAGAATTAGTAAGTGTAAGTTGTTCATATCCATATCCTGAACGGAACCGCGTTTCTAGTGCAGTTCACCGCGAATCGTCGATACATAACATTGTTTTGTATTATATTTTCTACTTGCTACTTGCAGCTGAACAATATGGCCTATGGGCTATGATCATACTAATGGCTCGGCGTGCGATAAGATCATATGTCTCCGCCAAAAGGTTTCATCGTAGCCTCGGGGCCAAAAAAAGTGCTAAAAGAAGGTAGCGATAGGACATTTAAAGTTACTGTGTGACGACAATTATAGGTGTTCAATGTAATTATTGGGCAACTTTAGGAAGCTAAACGCGATGATAAAAACGAGGTCTCTCTGTTGGTGTGCGTGCCTATCGACTTTTTTGCTCACGGCATTTTCATGAAGGGTGCCGTCAATGAAATTTCTAGCCCAACTTATTCAACTCTTGCAGTTCTGAATGTTTTTTTTATTGCAAAACAATTATTTATTTGTATCATGTGATGAATCATTAATATAATATTATAATCATGATTTATTAATATAATAGTTAAATTATGTTCAATCGACTCTATGCTATATGTTCTGGGGTGTTCAGTGTTTGACAGGAGAATAGAACAGAGTATGAGTGTTGCGGAAATAAGAATGCTTAGATTTATAAATGGATGAGTGAAGAGACGAGAGAAGATAGAATAAGGAATGAATATGTGAGAGGTAGTATTGGTGTAGCGTCAATAGTGGACAAGATGAGAGAAAACGGACTGAGATTGTTTGGGCATGTTATGAGGCGAGAGGAAACAAAAGCAGTAAAAATGGAGGGAAGAGGAAGAGGAAGAGGAAGACCTAAAAAGAGATGGTTGGATACGATTGAGAATGATATGAAGCCATGAGGGCTGTTAATGTGTCAATGTGTGCGTAGAGGATGCGAAAAATCGAGAGAAGCGGAAGTTCTGGACAAAGGTGGCGGACTTCGAATAGTTGGGAGAAAAGTGAAAGCAAAGATGTTCTATCGTCTTATTTATTTATTATTAAATGGAAAAAATTGTTCTCAAAGTAAAGTAGTCATGTAGAGTAGCTGTCTAAATGTGACTACGACCCATCTATATAGTTGTATAGCATTTTGAGGGAGGGGAGTCCTTAAGTAATTAACCGTGTTTTGAGTTGATTTTTTTACGCATGATAAATTGCTTTTCACGTTCAAAAGAATTTTTGGGAAGTATCGGGGAATCCTGAAGCCGCAGTAGGAACTGATACAAATCACACCGATGGGGGGAGGGTGCGTCCCACCTAGACCCAAGCACGGCCAGATATGATTATGTCGTCAAGTCCGTTGACGGACGGACGGGTAACCGTGCGCATGTAAATATAGGCGTACACGTGTGGCGCGTCCAAGTGCATCAACTCTTCGATAATAATCGCACGATTGATACTACGGCCGCGGGTCAACGGGTGGAAACTGTGTGACGGTAAAATGCGTACGTGCCGAACAGCACGCGGCCCGGCGGCGGCGTAACCGATTTCGCGTCTTATGGCAGCCGGCCGTGTGGGCCGCGTGTGCCTTCCGACATCACAATGCACACAATAATAACGATATTTTAATTAGTGGTGGGCATATCCGGATAATTCGGGTTCGAATATTCGGGTATTCGGAAAATAAAATTCAAATATTCGGATTTGATGCCCATCCCTAATTTTAATACATACCGTGTGTGGCGTGTGTGTGACCCGGTCGCACGTCGTCATTGCGTACGTGTTAAATGTAGTTTATTCCGTGGTACAAAAACATCTGTGCAACGGGTCGCCGCCAACGCGTGTGACGTCACGTCAAGTTTGTTGACACGACGCGTGCGCCGCCGCTAGCAGCACTGCCGTCACGCGGTCGCCGCGGTGAAGGGGCGGGGGGCCCGTCCGTCCGTCGCTCCCCGCGCGCCCGGCAAATCATAACAAAAACACAACCGTCGTGCTGCGGCGGCGCGGTGCGGTACACACGCACACACACACACACACACACACTTCTTTGTGTCTGGCGTGTATGTCGTCGTTGTAGTGCGCGTGCGTGCGTGCGCTTCGCGTCGTGTACTCTCGTGTGTTGCAGTAAATAATATATTACGTACACTCGTCTTGTGTTGCACTCTAGCCGTTCATTCGTTCGTGGAACTCCGTGTGCTCAACAGTAAACACTGCCCTCGGCCTCCTTTCGTTCCGTTCAACGTTACTCTGGGTGTGTGTCCCTCGTCGAGACAGCCCGTCCGGACGGAGACCGTGTGTCCACCCGAAAGTTGCCAGCGTGTCCGACGCACTCGCGGCGGTATAAGCGGTCTGTCCGCGGTTTTCTAGACCCAACGGAGTGTGTGCAGAGTCGGACCGGGGCGCAATGACCACCACGCCGAAGTCCCAGGTGGAGGAGTCGCTCGGAGGTAAATATCGTAACCCGGTGGGCCCGCGACACGCATAATAATCAAATATGTAATAATCAACCCGTGAATTGGTAAACACCAATATTGTCTCGTCCACGAAAACGTATTTTCCGATGCCAGTCTATTATATTGCCATCCATAACGGTCAACGGGGTTTTGAATTCATACCACGCATGAAGTAAACGTACTACGTTCTATACATATGTATACACGGCCGTAGCGTTGTGAATCTTCGGTCTTTTGTTCCGTTCGAGTGTATCATTTTGTTTATTAATCCGGTCCCCGTATCTATGTGCTACGTGACCGTGGCGGCGGGCGAGTCGGGGTGAACCGTAGTCGGACGGTGGAACGCGACGCGGAGAAGATACCATCAGCTGTTATTCGTTTACCTTTACCGACTGTTATTATGGTTTTACCGGACGCGTATTATTGTTCTTTATACCTGTTACGCCGTTCGTGTTCGGTGTAGATACATATAGCCTGCAGTCTTACACCGTAGTGGAACAATCGTTTTCCGTACTATGTTATGAATCTCGTTTATTTTTATTACAAAAATAATTATATACTTTTATTACTACTCTTATTTCGTCGTCTTCATTCACGTGGGTAACGCGAATAGGTACGAAGTTAGAGGTAGACTTGTGTGTTGTCTTTACAAGAATGAAATTTGGTACAGTACCTGCATTATGGTCGTAAAAAATATTGTAATTCTGTATAAGCTACTGAAATAAAACGTTCTGATGATCGATACTGAAATATATCTAATAGGTACCTAATCGATGTAATATCGATTATAGTTATAAATATTTTTTAATAACGTTTTGTTCAAACACATGATGTGCACTTTTATAGAAATATACTTATTACTTTTAACTTATAAGTCTGTTAATAATACGTATCTATGTTACACTTGCACATTATTGCCTTATTGGTTTGGATATTTATCTCAATAATCACCTTTTTCGTTATTATCTTGCTTATTATTATTATTTTTTTGTTATTATCTGGTATTCTCTTTTTTAATGTGTGTTTTTATGGATTCTAATCTGAAATTACATAATGTGTGTGATTCAGTATTTGTGGTTAATGGCTTAATGCTGATTCTATTGTCCTGGGCCCCAGTACCATTATCAGTTAAGTAAAGAGTTTTGGTTAAAATTGTATTGATATATATATATATATATATATATATATATATATATTATGTTTATTATTACACACTTCGATAAAAAGAGCAATTATAATAATATATTATAAGGTTGTTTGTATAGAATAAAATATTATGTTTTATCTCTATTCGACCATTGATAATAATTTATCGTGGATGTGGAACATATTTACTGTTATTAATTATTATTAAACTTTTTTTTATAATAATTCACTTACTATCTTATTAGTTATTTATTATATTAGATTGTTTTTATTGTATCTTTTGAATACAAGATATTACTTGGGTTATAATATAAAATTTATTAAAATGGTGTGCTTGTTCTATAGATTTATCAGCAATACAATACAAGAAATATAGTCTATTACTAATACAAATATATATTTATATATCATGGATGAATTACTCCTTTTCGTTTAATCAACTCATCATTTACCTATTCATTTTTTGATTTTTCTCTTTTGGAAAATGAAGTAATATACTAACATTTAACATTTTATTTTTCATACCAATTTAGAATAATTATAGTTTGAGAAAATGAATTATGTTTTAATTTTGTAGAACATATAAATCTATAAATTGAAAAAATATCAACCGTCTTTATGTTTAAAAATGTTATACATACTGCATTTTTTTAATCAACACATGATAGTATTTTAATTAAAAAGTATTAAATAATACATTAACTTCAATATTATATTATTCATATTGTAATTTAATGTAATTTAAATTACCTCAGGGGCTCAGGCTCTATCTGTATAATAAAGTGTAGCCATTAATATTAAATCTATCAATTTTGTCTCTGTTTTTAAAATGATATATTACAAGAACTAATATTTTTAATAGATCAGAATATAAAGTTCCTTTGAGACATTTTTACTCTATATTCTAATTTATTCATAAAAAAACCAACTTTAAAGCAAAGGTTATCAAAGCTTCAGACTACAGTATAATATGGTTGATTTTCTTTAGAAATTGTAAGTGATTATTTATTCTATTGTTTGATTGTTTAAAATGCGGTATTAATGTAGATTTCTGAATTTTCAAAAGAATGGACTTCTTTGTAAATTATTAATACTAATAATAATGAGTATAGTATAGTGAATTAGTGTGAAAATTATGTCTGAACCATTAAATTTTTTGTTTACATTTTAGTCATCTGATACTTGTTTGACCAATAGGTAGAAGAAGTTGCACGTTGTAAATAAAAAAACTGTATTGAAATCGTTGAATAATTATCAACATAATCGGTGGGGGATGGAGTGGTTCAAATGAATCAAAACCATAAAGATGGCATTATTGAACGTAGTTTTGTGATAAAATTATTATTTTATTCTCTGAGCAAACGTAGTGCGAGTTCCCAGTGTGGCAATATGTATATAATATTATAATAATAAATATTTTATACATTTTTCTTTCTTAAACATTACAAAAAGTTCACAGCGTAACTGTGCTAATAGTTATTTTACACACGTGTGTGCACTTCGTTGGTATATATATATATATATATATATAATGTGTGTGCGTGTGTGTTTGTGTTTATGTACACGAATCGTATGTTTTTCATGCGTTCAATTTCAAGGTTGCTGCGTGCGTGCTTTGTCCGCGCTTTGACTTGCTCGGCGTTGCCGCGTCGTTTCGCTGTTCTGTACTATACCGTATGGCCGTCTCGAGATTAAAATAATAACATTTTAAATTCGTCGATCGGTCATTGCTGTGTCCGACGCCACGTGTACGACAATTTTTTTTTTGATGCTTTATAATAGACAACAACAATGTGTTTATACTTTCGTTCGAACACCATGCGTTTCGTTTGTTGACGTCGTCGCCCCGTGCCCCTGTCCGGCCAACTGCACCTGTCGCTAAAAATCTCAAAGCGTGCCACGCGCGCGTGTGCTACCGACGTTTGTCGTCGGTTGCCCTCGCAATAATAATATTATAATCACCAGACATATACGTTGTTATTCAATGCTCTGTTTGTGACGCACGGTCATACGTCGCCGATCGGTTATAATGCAGTTTCAACGAGTGTCGCCCGTTTCGCCGAGAGTTTTTCCCCGTAAATAACATTCAAACCGGGTGTCGAAAACAATATTAATAGCAATTAAATATATAGTAGGTACCTACAACAATGTTTTTGATTAGTTGATTTCAGTTCTCGCCAAGATTTTTTGTTTTGGTTTTATTTTTTATTTTCAACTCCGTGATAAATGTGTTCCGTTTCGAATAACTCGCTGAATTACGTTTCATTTATCGCAGCCAACTTCCTCTGTATTCAAATAAAAACTCGATAATACGTTATAAATATACATAAACATACTTGTAAATATATGTAAAACTATTATGTGAATCGATGTCTTTGTGACTTTTATTCATGGGATAATATTTCTTCGTCAATCTCGATTTTACTTTATATAATTTTATATTTCCCCAGTCATATACTCATATGTATATATTGAAGTTGGTTTCGTGCAATACCCTGCTAAAATCAATCCTGTGTAATTTGCATTTAAATTATTCACCGTTAATTTCCGTCTCAATTTCACTTGTGTATTATACGCGTTATGTTCACTGTTTAGCATACAGTTAACAGAGTATGTGTACACTTAATTTAAATATTTACATAATTTTGTGTTATTTTATGCGTCCATTTTAATACCTTGAAAGTTTATAAATATGTTGTCAAAGGAATTTTGGAAAATTTAAATGTTAATGTTATCTATTTAATAAATAATGATCCCGGCCATGGCGTTAGGGTAGTACATGGTTTATAAAACTTATACCTACGCTGAAAAAAAGTAGCACAACAAAAAAGTATTATAGTGCAAAACAATTATTTTTTTCCTCCATTACCGTTACCATAACAAATAAATACGTATTTTTACTACAGTAAACTCATAAATAATTTGTCAGCATGTATACAACTAATCAAAACAACTTATTATTGTTTTTATTTAATTATAAATATAATATATATTAAATTATTTAATTAGTAGGTCTTTCAAATAATAATTGTCAAGTGTTTACCAACTAATAATGAAGTTGCAAGATAAAAACATATTATCAAACACCCATCTATTTGTAAAGATCATTAGTAAAGTTGACAAAAACGACAAAAAAACCACATTTCAAAGAACAAATTCTTTACTTAAACATTGGGTTCGGTGTCCCTAAAAATATATAATCACCATATGTTACAGTTTTAAAAAAACTTTCAACTTGTCAATTATCTAAATGTTCTGTTTTTATTTATTATTAAAAATTCATAACTATAAACTTCGGAAAGGCCAAGTTATTAAAATTGTACTAAATAAAATGTTTTACTTTGTATAAACACGTTTTATTAAGAACTAATTAATTTTTAATTACTCTAGTAAAAATTAATAATTAGTTAAAATGTAATACTTATTTTTTTACTTCTAAGTAATGTGAATTTTATTTTATTTTAATTATAATATTAAATGAGCAATTATTCTTTTGTTTCGTGTGATTTAAGAAAATGTATTCATCTTAATTAACCCGTATTAGGTTATCGAATATTTCCAAATTAGTGCATAAAAAAAAAAAAAATTATCTTTTGTTTTCATTCTATAAATTTAGTATAAACATAATTGGTTAATAAAATGTTGTTAAACAATATATTGAATTTAGAATAAATTGATACATAGTATATAGGCACGTATAGTAATATTATATATTATATTGTAATACTAAAATACTTGGTAAGTGGTACATATTGTTTACTAAATGTTTAGAAAATAAAAATAAAATTGACATTTTTTCCATGGAATAATTACAGAGTAAATGCTTAAAAATAATATATCCAACATTAATCTAACAATATAATAATATCTAGTTATAAAATATCCATTATAACTAAATTATTATATCAGTAAATTCCTATTCGAATTCTAATATGCTATTAAGGGAAGTAATTTATTTAATGTTTAAATCACATAATAATCATGCCTAGTTTTGTTAACGAAGTTACGAACAATTTTGAATGTTTTTATGAATTATTCAATTATCAAAAGGTATATGATAGAATATAATTTATTATTGTATTTTAAAGACTTCAGTTTATGCCCAATGGAAAAATATTTTACTGAATTTTCACTTTTTAAGAATACTATTATTTTTATTGTATTTTTTTTTTTTTTTTTGCTTAAACCTAATCCATTAATATCTATTTGTTTAATTGTTTTATAATTTGCTATACATTTTTTTCCATATCAACACTTTCTTAAAGAATATTTTATCCGTTGAATTTGTAATACTAAACATTGCATTAATATAACATAATTATTGCTAATTTCTAAAAGATTAATTAGCCATTTCATTAATTGCAATGTAAATGAAGTTTGTGTTATTCAATCAATATTTATTATTAGGAATTAAAATTAGTTCATTGTTTGAAGTTCCGTCGTTCCCTATCCAAATATTGTGCAAATTTTCACGTTCTAAAATTAATCATAATTTAATATTTTATAGGTACCAACTTATTTAAATTCGTTCTTATATACGCTTTAAAAGCCTTGATATTATGTTTTTTTTTTTAAATTAATAATAAAATTTTATGGGTTTTACTTTTTATAATTATTTGCATTCAAGAGGAATATTATGAAAACATTGACCTATTGGCTTTTAAATCTTATATTACAATTCTAACCTATTTCTTTTTAATAGTTTTCTATTTTCTTTCTGATAAAAATTACTTATCATATCTCCTAGTTTATTGTGCATCATAAAAATTTACAGATCAAAATTCATAAGCGCAGTTGTATAACAATAGCCGATAATAACTTAGCTAAATTATTTACAACATACGTAACCTGAGTCTAATTAGCTTAGAAATGTATGAAAAGAAATGAAAAAAATTGAATTTTTTTTTTAAATTATTGTTTTTTAGATTAATATTGGAGTCGTGTGCTTCTATTTAACTATATACATTGTCCTTTTTCTTTATTTACTTTGCAACATTTTATCAACAATCATAAAAATATTTGAATTGTTCAACGGTATAATATATTATATTATTATGTATCTCACGTATAGGCACCCCTTAAAAAATAAAAAATAAATATTAATTTCAAGGTTGTGATGTTTTATTGAAAATATTGTTATCACACCATGTACACATCAGCAACGTGGCGTGAGTTTTGAGAGAACGTATAAGCAGTTAAATTGTGCAGAACTGCAGGTATTATTTAAACATTGTAAGCATTGCTTACGGTGCTTACATGCACGCTTTTAGGTACATTTAAATAAATCCGTTGTAAATTAATAATTATTGTTTTGTTTATTGTCCCAGTTTACTTGTTATATCTTTACGATTCGAAAATAAATGTTAATTGAGACGTTGAGCTAATTTCTTAATTTTTTTACTTTTACTTCAATTTAAATATGTCCCATGCTCGGTTTACATATACAGTACACTCATTGACATTATTATATGTTATATGATAATGAAGATTTATTATAATGTTAGAACGTGTATGATTTTATAATATGTTTTATGCCATATAAAACATTTCGATAGGATTCTGGAGACAATATCAGAATTTATTGAATTCTTCTGAATTTCTGAAGTCTTTAAACTATTATAAAGGTTGCATTTTTAAATATTATCCACAAACTACCTACCACGAATACGCTCGTCCAAAATGAACCGGTTTCACCTACGAATTTCTCAATGGGTCGGTATCGTATAGATAAAATACGTGTATTGTGGTCTCGCGCGGAGCAACAGATTAAATGTGCACGTCGCGGTCGTAGTATAACGTTATTTATGGATTGAATTCTTAAAAAATGGTACTATTAGAGAGAGAATATTTAATATTGTGTACGCCATTGCGTTCTTACAGCGTGAATGCCCCTCTGTATAAACTCTTGGAGACCCTCAAGCGCATGCCGCCCCGCACGGCTTCGATCGTCTGCCATACAGGTTTCATAATTTAAACATATTCCGTTGCAATCGAAACACACCTACGCGCCCGTGTATATTATATCATTATTATATTATATTATTATGATTTATAACTTATAACATTATGGTCCTTCCTTTTCGTCCGTTCTTAAACGTGCACGCACAATGAATAATACTTTTGTCATGCGTTTGGTCACGTAGTCACTGTCTCCGCCGCCGCTACCACCGCTGATCGTCCACGGTTATCCGGTGAAAGCGCCCTCTCTCCAGTTCTCGACGGCCACGCGCATCCACGTTTTAATTTTTCGTGCGCGTTCGCATCGCTAACGTTGCGAAACCAAAAGTATTATAATATTATATGCTTGACACACTTTATCTCGTACATCGTCGTCTTTTTGCGCTACAAACAGATGCCTTCCCGTAATAGATGAATATATACATGCACACTTCGCGAGAATAAGTAGTCGTGCGGATTTCGATTAATCCGTTTTAACACGACGATGACCAAAATTCACCCGAACAAATGTACTATTTGTTCATTGTTATTTATTTAATTATTACTAAATAATTTAATAACTATTTAGTTATTTCGGACCCCCCTCCTCCCGGAGTACTCTGACCAGTGACGGCGCTACATATTTTGAGGCCCGGGGCAATTTTTATTTGGGGGGCCTATTCAGTATTCAGTATTTATACTAAATTTTTTTTTAAATCGCTCACAATGTGAAAACCAATATAAATTAATTT